>WMED01019133.1:1395-12507 GCA_019650415.1 Pipa parva | reverse complement strand
AGTGGTGGAACTTGCACTATTGGTGACTGACTAAATACTTTTTTTCCCCACTGTATTCAGTGCTATTGATTTCTTGTAGTTGATTTTGAAGTTACTTAGGTTGCCATATTCTTTTATTTTAAGCATTAAGTTTGGTACTTAGATTATTGGGTTTGATATAAATAATAGTGAAAAAGCAAAATAATAATAGTAGGTAGTCTCCATAGGCTATTGTTTTGTGTTCTGTTTTACCCATTCTGATTCTTGATGTATCTTTTGATTCTCTGATGATTGTTAGGAGCGGTTCTAGCACAAGGGTGAATAATGAGGGCGACGGAGGGCATCCTTGTCTGGTTCCATTTTTGATGTGGATGCTATTTGAAAGTTGTCCATTGACTTTGATTTTTGTGGTGACGTCTTGATATAGGGTTTTAGCTAGGGCTGTGGAGTTGGTAAGCCAAAGCCCCGACTCCTCAATTTTCCCCAACTCTGACTCAGACTCCCTCATACATGCCGGATGTTTAAGAGATAACTTAACTTAATATAAGCTTTTTATCATCCCATCATTCCATGGGGGTGAGGTTACTCATCTCAGCTAATAAGATAAGTTTTCTGGTATGCAAGTTACCATAGAAGCCTGTGTGCAGTGAGAGACCTGCTGAACTGTCTATAGTTCATGAATGAAGTAAAATCTACTACTCAGTTCTTTGAGTGTCTTCTTGTCTTTGGATAGTTTGTGGTGGTGTTTTAGTGATTTAATAATTTGCAGTAGGTTGTCTTTCTTTTGATTTAAATCTTTTTTTGTGCTGATTTGTATGAACAGGCCTCTCGTAATGCATTTGTGTGCTTCCCAAACGGTTGTGTCTGGCATGTTAGGGGTATAGTTCTCTTCAAAGCATTGTTTTATAACTTTGGTAATATCTTCTAACACTTGTGGGTCTTTAAGGATACTCTCATTTAATTTCCAGTTGGTAAAATTTTTAGGGGTTCCTTTTATTTTTAGATCAAGAGGAATCATTGAATGATTCGACGAAGTGATGTGGTCTATTTTTGTTGAGTGGATTGAACCTAGAAGGTCATGCAATATTAGAATGTAGTCCAGTCTGGAGTTTGTGTTGTGGCGGTGGGAGTAAAAGGTGTAGTCCTTCATGTTGGGATGATTTGTTCTCCATGGGCGAAATTTACTAAGGGCGGATTTAGACCGCCCGAAGTTAATTTCTGACCGCACATGCGGTATTCTTACTGCACGTGCGGTATTCCGATCGATTTGCAATCGCAATTCTGATCGATTTGCGATTGCACGATCGGAATTGCGCTCGATTTGCGGTCGCAAATCGATCGGAATACCGCACGTGCGGTTAAAATGCGGTCAGAAATTAACTTCGGGCGATTGTTTCGCCCTTAGTAAATTTCGCCCCATGAGTCTCTTTGTTGCATAGAATTTATTGTGGAGTGTTTTTGTTTTATTCTGTATGGTAAACTGGATTTGCTTTTGGAAGTGTCTAGAAGCAATTCTAAAAGGGTGTTTAAGTCTCCACCTATTAGTGAACCTTCCATGAAATTTGCTAAAGCTTCTGAAATTTTTTTAAAGTTCTGTATCTTGGTGTTCATTTGGTAGGTAAACTGATGCTAAAGTTATTTTTTTTCTTTTCTCTTGGCATAGTCCTTTAATGAGTATGTATCTGCCTTGCATATCTTGTTTCTCTTCTAGGATCGTGAATGGAAATTTTTTTGAGAGAATGATGGCAACTCTTTTTGTTTTGTTTTCTTGTGGCTTGCTTGTGTATATGTATGAGTATTGTTTACTGAAAAATCTTGGTATGTGGGATTTTTTGAAGTGTGTTTTTTGTATTGGAGCTATGTCAATTATAGCTCATTTTAGATCTTTTAGAAAATGAATACTTTTGTGTAGTGAGTTTAATACGTTGACGTAGCTGTTTTTCCTCGGTCACTCAAGGGAAGAGGGTAGGTAAGGGGGGGTAAGTTCTGTTGAAATAAGACTAGGGAGCTCTATGTAAGAGTTCAAGCTTGGTTGCTAGTTGTCGTTTTTTTTTGTTTTTTTGTTTTTCTTTCTCCTCCCCCCCCCCCCCCCCCCCCCCCCGTTAAGTTCTGGTTTGTGGGAGGGGCCACTGCAGGGTTACTGCTTGACCCTGTTTAAGTTATGCAACCTCTTGGAGTGGGTGGTTAGTCTGCTTGCAGTTGTGTAGTTTGTCCTGAATACTTCCAATTGCAGATCCTATTAAGGTTTTGTTTTGTTGTTGATTTATATCTTGTAATGCCCTTCAATTGCTTCTATCTTGGGTATTATGTTTTATAAGTAGGGACAGGTGTCTTCATGACTTTTAGCATTGGGAATTGATGTGTATGTGGGCTCTGGGGGTAGTCATCGTTAGTCGGTAACAATGCACATAAAATCACATTTATAGTATATCAACAATAATGAGAAATCAACATTATCTTAAAGAGCACCTGTCACTTCAAAACTAATACTAATTTAGGTTGTACTAATGAAATGTTTTTGGAAAAAAATCCCCCATATATAGATAGATATAAAGAGAGAGAGATATCTCTTTTTTTTTTTTTTTTTTTTTTTATGTACCTTTTATACAGTATTTCTCTCTCTTATCTTTCTTGTCAGCCTGCCTTTTCTGCCTGGGTCGGGTGGGGATAACAAATGATTGATGTTATAGCTTCTCCAATCAAATCCCTGCTAGGTCGTGATTTAAGGAATCTGATTTGAGGAGCTATGATGTCAATCATCATTTAGCCCCTCCCACTAGACCTGGGAAAGAAAAGGACAGGCTGACAGGGAAGATGACAGAGAGAAATGCTGTATAAAGGGACATTTTTTAAAAATACATAAACATTTATTTCATACATATCTTTGGGTCTATTTCCTTTGGGACCTCCTATTCTGTGCAGCCTGCTATTTCAATTGGGAAATCTTTATTTTTTCCTATTAATTGGTGAAATTGATCAAGTAAAATTTGTTTAATTTCATCTCTGGGTATGTCCTCAGGGACCCCTCTTATCCTTATGCCTTATGTTGTGGTGCCTGCTCCTATTTTCTGTGTCTGTTACCCTTTGCAGCGATACTATCTGTTTCTCATATTTGACTAATATGTGTTCATGTAGTGTGGTTGTTTCTGTGAGCTGTGTTATAGATTTTTATGCAGCACTTACTTTAATGATTATGAGTGTCACCAACATGCGGTCAACAACATGATTGGCCCACCCTCCCAGTTCTTCAAATCTTTGCGGGTCCCCAGGGCTGTGGAGTCAGTCGGTGCCCATTTTGGAGGAGTCTGTGTTCGGGAAATTGAGGAGTCTGAGTCTTTGCTTATTGACTCCACAGCCCTGCTAGTCTCCAATCCATCAAAGGTTGAGGACAGCTAATCTAAAACACCACAGAAAACAGGGAAAAAAATATATAAATTTAACTTCAATTTTAACATTTTGACAAGCATCTTATTTCAATAACTGTAATGCCAATCTTATTGGTTATTTTATTTAATATAAATGACAGGTATCTGTATTTTTAAGAGCAGAGGGTGTTTGTTGCTGTTCAAATAAATATTGGGGAGTTTATGAAGACTGCATTTGCTTCCTGGCTGCCAAGTTGGGTTATCTTTTGCATAACATTTTTTAGTATAGCTTTGAGCCTTTCTTCAAGGAAATCAATGCTTCTCTAGAAATACAGTTGGGTACATAGAGTTAAAAGTTTTTTGGTCTTTTCTCTAGAATAGTGGGAGATCCAATTTTGGCAAAAAAAAAAAAAATTGTAATTTACTTTTCTAATTTTCAATTACTAAGCAGCTTTTGACTCTAAGCTGTTTTAGGCTGCTTTTCTCCAGTTTTTCAGGCACTGAGAGCCACCTTGAACTAAGTTTCCTGAAGAAATTTAAAGTGAATTTAAAAAAAATAATCAAAGACACCAATTTTGAAATTAAATAGAACAGTTTGAACAATTTGGCAACACAGTTATGCATGATTAAGAAGCTGATTATCAGACATCCTCTTTAGATTTGAAAGTGAATTTTAAATAGTTTTAGGAGCGGTAGCATGCGTAGTTAGTGCCCTTGGCTAAGGGAAGAGGGGCTAGGATTAGCTGAAAACCTTTTCTCCAAGTGCTTGCTTGTTTGTTTGTTTTTTAATTGCTATGACTATTCTGCAAAACGGTAAGCTTAAATCAGTCCTTTTAACATTTGTACTTAATACTAGGTAGCCAATAATTAGAAAGCACATTTTTTACAGTGTTTAGTGTCCCTTTAATGTGTTGTGAAAAGCTCAAAAGTTTAAAGGACTTGTTCCATGAACATCCTTTGCTCATGGAAAGTGGTGATACAGCCTGGACTGAAAAAAAAAAAGTATAGGTAGAAGGGAGTAAGAGGAAAACTAGGACCCAAGCCAGCTCAGGAGAACTGCAGAAGAGGATGTGAAAAGCTGGAAGTAGGCTTGAAAGAAAAACTTTTTGAAGAAATAGTAAGATATATTCTAAAACTGATATTTCAGGCATGTAGGTTAAAAATTAAAGGGGAACTATAGTCAGATTACATCTTTATATATGCAGTACTATACCTTAGTGAAAAGCACTTCTCCCCAGTAGATGTTTCATCTGAAGCTGGTTGATTTATAGCAGAGCACTGATAAACTCCTGCAACAGGAAATGTGTGTGATACAACTGCTAAACATGAGAAGAAAATTCTGCCTGGCTGCTATTGGTTAAGCAGCGTGCTGACCTTTTGGCCTCATCAGACATGCTTTGTATACATTTCTGGAATGCAGGAGGTTAACTTGTACGCAGGTGTTGCATTACACATTCCGCAAAATGGAAAACTGGCCAGTACATGTCACACCCACATTTCCTGGTGCGGGAGTTTTCCAGTGCTGTTTCATCTGAAGCAAGATAATTTATTGCTCATCTACTGGGGAGGAACGCTTCTCACTAAGGTATAGTACTGCATGTGTAAAGATGTAATCTGACTATAGTTCCCTTTTAAGGTGTTTGAGACTCTGTATGTTCCCTTTAAAGGGATATTACCAAAAGTTGGCACTTGGAAATTGATTTCCAAGCTTAAAAAGTTAAAATAATTTTTATGTTGTATACAGCACACCAGTCCTGAAACTCTCTTTATGGTTGATATACTGGCTATCATTAAGAGAATGATGTTAAGCCACAGGCTATTGTGTGATAACCATAATTTTTTTCTAGTGAGCTAATTAGTACAGTAGTTTAGATATCTATGTAAAGGCAGAAAGTACAAGTTTTAGATAGCGGTTTCATGAACACTGCATATCCAAATTAACTAAAAATAGTACAGTTCTTTCTATGGGTTAGAAATTAAATACAATTATTTAAAAATGATAAATATTTTAGGAACATATCACATTAAAGGGGTATTATAGATCCGTTATCTTCAGTGCTTTTTTTGCGGTGGTACGAGCCGGTACAGCGTACCGGAAAATCTGATGACTGATCAGGTCATTCAGACAGACAGTGGCTGGCTGTGTTAGTGCTTCGTTAGGAGCAGTACCGGCAAATATTTTTTTTACAAAAAATGCACTGGTTATCTTTATTTCTTCCCCATTTTATAGCTCTCTGTAGACATTAATATGCATGAACTTAGCTCAGTGCTGTTATGCTCCAGGACTGATACCCAGATGTGGCCCTCCAAGGCATAGCTTATGGCCCCAAGCATTTTCAAGCTCCATACACATTTTTATGCATGTTATTAAGACTGTGGGATGACCCTGCTTCCAACATGTTGATCAATGCCTTCACATGTTACGTTGATTTATATGTATTGTAAGCAGGTCTATGGAATAATTACAAATGGAGTGTACGTACCGGTAACTCTGGCATGAAAACCCTGGGAATAAGAAAACTGACAGGGTTAAACTGTCAGAGGTTGTTTAAAACTGGAGTTTGGGCTCAGGGTTTAGGAGTGGCTGTAGAGATTGGGTGGGATAGCCACTCCTATGCTCCATCACAGGTTTTACCTAATTTAGAGCACCTGGGTGTTAGAAACTAGTTAAAAAGAAGCACCAGTTAGCTAGGAAAGGGCCTGAGTCTCTCTCAGTGTGAAAGAGAAAGACAGAGAATGTCTCTCTGTGTGTGGGTGTAGCAGTGCTAAAGTGTGTTTAGCTTGCAGACTACTGGGACTCTGTGAATTGTGAGTTACGGACTAAAAGGTTCGTGTTGTGGGAGAAAGATACGCCTAGAAAGGAACTAGGTATATCCCTGCTGTACATTGGATGTCATTATTGTGCCAAGCCAGGCTGGAGTTATGTTTTCTTTATTTTTGCCTTTTGTTGGATTCGTTTTGTAAATAAACGCATTTTCTTAAGAAAAGAAACCGACTGGATACCCGTTTATTGGGAAAGAATTACAGCAGCAAGTGAGTGAATCCCTACAGTATGTACAGTATGTATAATTTATAAAGCGCCACAAATTTACGCAGCGATGTACAATACAAACAAGGGAAAAGTGCATTAAACAATACAAGAAAAATATCACAAGGGTACATCAAATTAAGTGCTAGGTAGTGATTGACACAAGAGGTTGGAGGTCCCTGCCCCAAGGAGCTTACAATCTAAGTGGGATTGCATGTACATTTTTTAATATGGATGCTAAATTCTGGTCAAGAACTGTTCTTCAATTTCTTGTTTTGTTTTGTTTTTTTTAATTTTCAAATTCAATTAACTAGCTGCTATATTATTTTTTTCAAGGAAATAAGAAATAAATCCCCTGTCTTGCCTAATAAGATAGCAAAGAATGTTGAAAACAAGAATCGGAACAGATATCGGGATGTTAATCCATGTAAGTACCCTACACAATGCTTAGAAATTTGCGTGTACCAAAAATCCAGGACATATATCCAGATAGTTTTATTGATCAAATAGAAGAGAATAAATTGTTATTGAATCAGTATACTGTATATCAAACTGAAATGGCTGTTGCAAACACCCAAATATTTAGAACTAAAAAAGATTGAGATTAATAGGGGTGCCTAAACTTTTTCATATGACTGTAACTTTATCGTTTCACTATGATACCTTTTAATGTTAATTTTTTTTAGCGGTAATCATTTGAGAAGACCCTATAATTCAGTGGAAAGTTGTCTCTGGTTGCTGCTCTAAGCCTATAGTATTGAAATAACTGACTGATAAACATGTGACTTGGTTACATATGACTGTTCTCTCAATTTGCTGGAAAGGATTCCTGTTCCCTCAACAGCAGTCATCTTTATTAAGCTTTGTTTACTGTTACTATGTTTAAACACACTAAGATTTTTATGGGAAATAACAAGAAGAAAATGGTCTCCTAGTTTAGTTCTTAATGACATTCTGTTAAAATTCAGATTAAAATACATCTTACTTGTAAAAGAATTACAGTAATGGCCTTTCATCCCTGATTTATTGACCCCCTTTAATCACCACAGTCTGTGAACATTTCTTTGGCTTTGTCTTTTAGATGACCATAGTCGTGTCAAACTTCAGAATGTGGAAAATGATTATATTAATGCCAGCCTTGTGGTGGTTGAAGAAGCCCAAAGGAACTACATTTTAACCCAGGTAAGCACACAAGAGGTTTTGTTGCATTATGATGGGAAAGTTGTCTACTAGTTTATTTCCTACTTTGTTTGCAATTACAGTGCAATCATAAAATCTTTTTTTTTTTCTAAACAAGTTGAAAATATAGTTTGCAGGGCTACTTTTTTAATGTTCCCTTTTTGCATGTCTAATGGAAAGAGATGAATGTTTAATATTAGTGTTTTGTTATTAGGTTGCTACATCTGTTGTTTGCTTGACTCTAAAGTTTGTTTCACACCATGGAAGCAACTGGACCAATACAGTAGATTATTCTGCTTGTAGGAGAATGCAGCCAATCAGTTTTATGGTGGTAGAAATCATCCATTCACAGCAAATGATCGTCATGTGATTGGGAGTGAAATGCATATACTACTTTTGACTTATTGAATTGTATAAGACCTCAGACCTTCTTAGCTGTTACAAACTGCTTCTATCAGTTCTTGTAAGTATGTGATGATTTTTTCCAGTAACTTCAGGACAAGCAACCTTTAGCAACCCTTCATAAATTGCACTGGGGATTGCATTTCTCAAAGTTCAACCCTGAGACCTTCCGTTTTAGAGCTAATTCCCTGGATCTCAAGCCCTAGCTGCTTTCACTGATCTAAAAATATCTAGTTTTTTTTCCATGAAGAAAGGCAACATACATTTGTGTTGTGGGTTTGCATTCACCTGGAGTATATAGCATGCCTTTAACTTTTTTTTTTACTATAAAGCTTCTTTTCTGTTTGTAAAGCATAGAACATCTCTCCATATTTGTGGATTTGTTAATGTGAACATTCTAAACTGGAAATAACTTGGCAGTACAGTGTAATTAAAAAGAGCAGGCTCAACCTTGAGCCTAGATTTCTATAGAAAACAGTGGAAAGACAGGGGAGATTGCAGTTGCAATTTACATCAGAATACTGTTAATGCGCTCACTCGGTTAAGTTACGTTAATTTAATTAGAATTAGTTTAACCAAATTTGAAAATTTCAGCATCTTTCATATATGGCATTAACCATTTATGCACAGGGATGATTTTCAATATGTGATAATCACAATACATGGTTTAAAGGGGCACTATAGTGCTGATATAACTGCACACGTACTTGTAAAACTCCTTTATACTAAGCCAATTGCAGACAGAAATGGTTTAAAAAAAAAAAATTTAGGTAAGAAATAATACTTGCAGTTTTCTCTTCCAGCCCCCCCCACCACACACTCCCCTCTTCTCTCTGTTCTGCAAGTCAGGCAACATGAGAAGAAATAGCTGCCTGACTGCTAATGGTTAAACAGTGTGCTGACCTTTTTACCCCATAAATTAAATTGGAATGCAGGAGATTACCCAGCAAAAGCTGATTTGTGCACCAGTGCTAAGTAATAAGTAGGACAAAAATATTCGGGGGAGGGTACCTTTTCACGGAAAATTGGCCGGTACACATCACACACACATTTCTTGGTGTGGAAGTTTATTAGTGCTGCCTACTCAATTATTCTGCGTCACATGAAACATCTACTGGGAAGAAACACTTCTCACTAAGGTATAGTACTGCATATGTAAAAATGTAATTTGACTGTGGTTCCCCTTCATTTACTATAGTTCTTCTCTGCAAGTACTGTGGGGGTTATTTATCAAAGTGAGAACTCAACTGTAGAAGTGAAGTCTCCTCAGTTTGGGTTTCTACGCTCTGATTATCTACTCATTCAATAAACAACGAATTCTCATAGCGAATGCGTCAGTATTGCAATAGTGAAGTGGTGACTGCGTCAGTAGCCATCTGTTGTGTAGAATTTGACAGTAGTTGTCTGGCGAATTCACCGCATCATAGAGTTTGCTGAATATGGGGAAGTGGTGAGTTCACACCTTTTTGAGACAATTCAGAGTTTGATAAATAACCCCTCTTGAGTCTTCACAATGTTTGCTGAAAAGTTTTGTGTATGCAGTACTCCCCTTTCTTTTTATGAAATGTTGCACAATCATTTAATTTGTCTGTTACTTATATTCTTTTATGCTGTTTTTTTATTTCTCTTTAGCTTTCTGTTTGTAAGCATTTCTTTTTAGTAGTCTGGCTGTGCTGTAAAACAGCTGATTTTCAGAGGTCAATTCTGTAAAATGTTATTGCTTCATCCTGCATTCTTTGTCATTTAGAATGTGTTTCACACATATTGTCATTTTAACAGGGCCCTCTTCCCAACACGTGTTGTCATTTCTGGTTAATGATGTGGCAACAGAAAAGTAAAGCAATTGTGATGTTGAACAGAATTATTGAAAAGGAAGCGGTGAGTACTGATTTCTTAGAAGCGAGTATTTGCTCAGTTTCTGGGGAAAAGCTGCACCTGCTCTTTGTCTTGCTGTAGTATTTCCTGGCAGATATCATGTAATGTTGTCTGATGGGCATTTGTTTTGTTGATGCTGTGGGCTATGCTGTATTCTAACCTCTGGTTTTCTTGAATGCAAATTATTACCTTGTAAGCTAAATGCATTTGATTTTCTATGTAAAAACATTTCCTTAGTGGGTTTTTTTTTTTCAGTTGTTTAGACTAGAGCACTTGTTCTCAACCTGGGGGTCGAACAACGCTCTTACAAGGGTCACGAACACTCTGTGACGTTAGCGGCTCCTGATTGGCTAGCAACCCGAAAGCCGGTGACATCAGTGGCTCTGGATTGGCTAGCAACCCGGAAGTGCTGAGAGAGCTCTCTCTCTACAGCTCTTTTCGGCACACTGTAACGATCGGTGCTTGCACTGCTCATTACAGTGAAAAGGCCAGATGTGGCCATCAAAAGAGCCATCGGTTGTTGACCCCTGATCTAGAGAATGTTGCTACCAACCTGCTCTGTGTTGTAAAAGAAAGCTGAGTTTTTAATAAAATGTTATGCTTTTCTGCCTGTACATACATACAGTGTTCTATTAATCTGAGAAAATATTGTATGTTTCAAGCCATAATCTCTTCTAGATTTTAGATTGAAATTTAAAGAATAAAAATATACAATTTAAATTCAGTGTAATAAAAGCTAAAAAAAACTGGTTTGAAGGGGTTGGATTTTCTGCTCTGTGTAAGTAAGTAGAAAACTGAAAGGGCTTTGTTGCTGATGAGGGGCTTCTGGGATTGCAGCTGTCTTAGCAAGTGAAAAAAAAAAAGCTATTTTTATTATAAAAAATGTAGCAATTGAAGCAGAGAATCCTATATAGAGCATGCCTCCACCAGCCTTGGAGGTACGGACAACTAAACAGCTAAAATAAGCAAGGATATTATTATCCATATATTACAGAAATGTTTGGTTAAGGATGATATTAAAGTATATAAAAAAAAAGCTTGTTGCTTTTGGTAAGTGGTTTGTACAGTTAGTTCCACAAGGCCTCTGTTTGAACATTTGTTATATTAAATTATTGTTAATTTCATTGTATTCATTTTTCTAACAGTATGAGATAACATATTGTAGCTTGCATTACATAGATTTAAATAATAGCTTGCTCAATCCAGTAACACTGTAAGTCATTTGAGATGTACGCAATATTAAAGCTTTTTTCTAGTTATTACTGGGTTTTTTTTAGCTTCCTG
>WMED01019132.1:0-12507 GCA_019650415.1 Pipa parva | reverse complement strand
TCTGTGCAGCCACTGCAAACCCTCTTCCACTCTGTGATGTCCCCACAACCCTCTCCCACTCTGTGCAGCCCCCACAACTACCCTTCTATACTGTACTGTCTTCACAAACCCCCTTACACTGTGCTGCCTCCACAACCCCCCACACTGTACTGTCCATACAACCACCCACCCACACTATACTGCTCCACAACCCCCTTCCCACATTGAGCTTTCCCTACATCCCCCTCCCACACTCTTCTGCCACCACAACCCCTTCCCTACTCCATGCCCTCTGAAGGAGGCAGACACAGCCGGGCCATAAAAGATGTAGGTAGGGTAGAGGGAGAAAGAGGGGGGTCAAGCACACCAAGATAGCACCCCTCCTCCAGCAGCACCTTTGGCAGCAGTGTACCCTAACTACCCCATGGCCCGGCCCTGCTTTATTCACTGAAATGTTGAAATTAACACCCAAAGTATCTTCATTCACTGGAATGTTGGAAATAACTGCTGTAGTATTTTCATTCACTGGAATGTTACAAATAACTGCTGTATTATTTTAATTCACTTTAATTTTGGGAATTGCTGCTGTAGTATTTTAATTCACTGGGATGCTAAAGATGGCTACCCAAATGTCTTCATTGACTTAAATGTTGCGAATAACTGGTGTACTATCTTCCTTCCTTAGAATGCTGGAAATAACTGCTGTTTAAATTTAATTTACTGGTAAATTACACATATCTTCCTCTTGGAGAGGCTGAATTAATTAGCATCTGCATGACATGGTGACATGGTCAACTCTCTTGCTTGCTTTGAAGGGCAAATAAATCAGCCAGTTCTTTCCAGAACATCTACTGGACTCTTAATAACCCTTATCACAATGAATGTCATTCATCAGTTGTCAGGAAAAGGAGCAGATGCTAAAATGATTCATGTAACATTATTTTAACTTTCAAGTTATTTATAATTGGCTTTTATATTACTTTCTGACCAAAATTCGCCCTGATTTTCTTAATACAATGTGTAACTATTTTGCCTAAACTCCTCAAATTTCTTCTCTTGCATGACATATTTTCTAAAGGGTAAAATATATTGGTACATTGTCTGTAGTTATCATTATTATCAAAGACCTTTCTGTCACAATTATTCTGGAAACAGTAATTAGACTGGTTCATCATGTATATTTACACAGTCAGTGAGGGTGGTGTCTGTATCTGCAGTTTCAATGACTTCTTGCTATGTGAATATCCATGTCAGGCCCAATGCAGCTGTGTAACTTTGCCAAACCCCCATATACTGTATACTCTGCATAGAGAAATCTGTATTTTTTGCTCACAACCTGGAGGTGGAAAGAGCCTACCAAGTAGCATTAGGTAAGAGTTAGACTGTTAACTCACCTCAGAGGTGCAAGACAGCCCATTAGCTGGAATGGCTTGAGCACACATCATTAAAGAAATGTAGAAAGGCTGGTGCCTGTGTGTATCTACATGGCAGTACACTTGTTTAAGGGACCAAGTTCATGATCAGGGACCATGATTTATAGAGGTCTAGTAAAACATAGAATCCAATCAAAATTTGACTACAAAATTCTAGTTTCCCTATACCAGTGAGCTGATTGGTTGCTATTGGTTACTAGACCTCTAGAAAGACTGCCCCTGTTAATAAATTACCCTGTGCATGGTTAGTTATAGTCAGTGGGGTGCTCGAGGTAAGGTTTCCTGCAAAAGAGCAGTGTCAGTCCAATGGTAATAGATATCTTGAATATGAACACGCAATATACAGATAAAGGTGTATAACCTTGTTTATTTGACCATGTGTGCAAGCTACAGGTGCTGCTACATTTCAAGAGGCATAATCACCCTTCATCAAGTTGATGAAGGGTGGTTATGCCCCCTAAAACTGTAATATAGTAATTGTAATATAGGCAAAAATTATTGGGTGACAATACTAGGGACTTAGGGGGTTATTTTCTAAAGTTCAAATTGTCACATAAAGGTGTGAATTCACCAGCTAAAGACAGTCACATAATACTGCTACTTTCACAGCCACAGATTTATAATGAGAATATTGTCACAGTCATGACTTTACTATGGAAATATTGTCGCAGCCGCAACTTTAAAATTGTCACAGTCACGACTTTACAATGGGAGAATTGTCACAGTTGCAGATTTGCTTTGGGAATCCGCTGTTTGAGAATTCAACAGTCGAATTCTCACTTTAGAGAATAACACCCTAAAACTCAGCAACATGCCTTTTCCCTTTCTTATGATTATACATGTATATTTCCAGGATGTTGTCAAGATAGAAAAAGATAGTTCTAGTGTCATTGGGAAAATGGCATCACCTTAAATGCAAGGACTAGCAAACCATTTGGTCTAAATGTGCCAATTACATGATTAAAGCTCTGCTTCTAAATAAAGGTGTAATGAGAATTATCAGTACTGATCATGATTGTGCTTTATCTTTTCTTTGAAGCAGTGAATGTTCTCTCTGTTGGCTCTGTTGTTGTTCCAGGAAATGTAGGTTTACTAATGTTTTTTTTCCTCTAGCTGTGGTTGTGTTTTAGGTAGAGAAAGCTAATATTTTCTGATGTAAACAAGAATAGGCAGAGGTAGTATTCAAAGTCAACTTTATTAAAAATGCATAGATACAGAAAAAGTTCTTTGGGTCATAGGTGATCATTGGAATTACAAGTCACTATTTCTAAAAGATGGACGTTCGCACTGAATTTTTTTTCTCCCAATTCTAAAACAATGCACTGGGTAATTTCTTATATATGTTTCACTAATGTATTAATACCTAAAAAGGTGGCTTAGTACAGGCCTGCTATAGTTCCTAGTGATAAGGTTATGCAGTAGAAACCAAACTGCTAAAGAGAGGCAACTTCACAATGATGTTCAATTATCCACATATTTGTGGGGCAACCAAAATATTACTGATTTATATATATTTGTGGTTACCACATGATCACTGAGAAATCAATCACAGCAACTAAATTCATGGTTTACTGGAAGAAACATAATGTAGACATTGAAGCCTGTGTAGATTGACACGTTTGAAGAAACCATGAGAGCAAAAAAATAAATAAATAAAATCTTCTGTAAAAATCAGAATATATTTTGTCTAGTGACTACATTTCTGCTTTAAGAAATCAGATAAAATAGGTAATAGCTCAAATACAAGTGACAAAAGACAAAAAATGCCACTTGGAGGATTAAATTAAATGCCTAATATAAGTAGTTGGCTTTGCAAAATAATAAGTTTGATGTAATCTTTTGCTTCTCATTACACCACACACAGACTAAAGTAATCATTTTTCAAATTCTTACAAGATGTCCAAAAACCTATTATACATAAAGCATTCACTTTTCTGAAGGCAAAGAGGTCTTAATTGGTAGAAAATAAAGTTGTCTTGACAAGAGCATAACAGAAAACCATAGCCACTTGGATATTATACATTTAATTACATTTTGGATACCCATAAAATATAAAGTTCTTTGGCTTGGGCCTGAGCCACATTTGTAATTAAATAATTTTTAGATATTTATTCCGCAGATTAATAAATTATAGAATTTTAATTGACGTAATCATACCTTATCACATTGTAGCTTTGGTATCTTTTTGAATGATATCATTATGTTTTTTCTATCCCTACCTGATTGTACGCTATTATAGAGTTGGAATCAGAAATAAAACTGATATGTAATGAAGAAATGCAATTATACCAATCACATTAAACAGTCAACAAAGAAGGAAGTCCTTGAAATCAGAGATTGAATAGGATATAAGTGCCACAGATGCTTATGGTTTTCTGTAGAGGTAAAGGTAGGAGTAGCTGGGAAATGGAATGGATTGAATTTTGCTCAGTGTATTGTATCTTTAAAAGTGGAATCCGTGTCAAAATGATGACATGTAGCATGTCAAGTGCTAACAGTATGTATGTATAATTTTAATTATAAAGCACTACAAATTTACGCAGCACTGTACAATTCAGGAATACAAATAATACAGACATGGGCAAAAGTGCATTATGCAAAACAAGTATAATATCACAAGGATACATCACTTTAAAGGAGAAGTATAGTCAGATTACATCTTTACTTATGCAGTACTATACATTAGTGAGAAGCAATTATCCCCAGTAGTGAAGCAGGATGATTTATTATACAGCACTGGAAAACTCTCATACCAGGAAATGTGTCTTTCGTGTGTACTGGACAGTTTTCCATGAAAAGGTAGCTTGGGTAGTCTCAATATATTTATTGATCCGTATGTTATGCACCCTGCTGCCTACTCCTCCTCGTTTCAGCTGATCTTCATTTTTCAGATTCCAGAGTTGCAAAGTAGATGCATAACTGTTGACACAGCAGTGCTACCTGCAAAATGAAGATTGGCCAAACCAAGAAGGAGGAGGAAGTCAGGGGAAAAAGACATGGATTGAAAAGTATATTGAGACCAACCAGGCTCCAAAACCCATAGTCCTAAGAGCACTTTAGTTCTCCTTTAAATACTTCTCTTTGCATGTCAATTTCCTTTATATTGGTATTGAAATGACCATTCTGCAAGAAAACCTTCTGTAATATATTTGGGCAATGTAGTAATAATCATATTTTCAAGACTAGGACTAGGTGCTGAGAAGTGCCTCAATATGATGGTGATTGCTTTCTCCACTCTAATAAATAAATTTCTCCTAATTCAATGTAGATTTAGAATGCACTTACCTTTTGTTTTTATAGTGAAGTCCAGACTTCTCTTATTTCTACCTAAACCAGACCCAGAACAATAATATTTTTGTGTTATTTGCAACTATTACATTTTCCAGGTGCGTCTGACCATATGGTCTGACTATTTTAGAAATCCTAAATTGGCTAATATCATGCAGAGTTAGTCAACTATGTGGGTAAAATTTACTACAGTTTAAAATGATTTTTTTCAACTATTTCACCCATTTTTCACCACAAAAACAGACTAAAATGTTGAAAATTATGTTTTCGACCTTTTCGCCTCCCTTTTCCTCTGTTTTCTACCCTTTTGTTTTAGGTGAAAAGCGGCTGAAAATTAGTGGTCGGAAAATGGGCAAAAAAGTTAAAAAAAATCATTTTCGACTATAGTCAATTTCACCCAGTGTAACTCATATATGAGGCAGTGTATGATTCATTGGGATTACTCACTGGCTACTCTACAGAAACAAATTTATTTACCTAATAGTTATCCTTTAATTGGCTTCAAGTTGTTCACATATATTTACTTTTAATAGATAAGAAATAAGAATAATATGGAATGAATGGATTTATCAGCTTGATTAGAAAGCCTATATTTCTATGTTGTTAAATTGTTTCTATTTTAAGATATGTTTCTAAATTGAACATTTACAATATATAAATGTATGGCAATTTGCAGGCTTTATTAACAGTCACATGGCTAATCAATTAATATGATCATTTTCAAATGTCAGAATCTAGTGAAAGAAAACTAAATGGACCATGTGAACGATGTATATTCTTAAGGAAGGTTGTTATATTTTCCTTTTAGCTATTCATCCATAGTTCACTACAATTCAATGACTAGTTGTTCTCAGCTGCCTAATACATTGTGAAGACTGACTGACTGAAGGACTGTTGTCCTGACTCCAAATGTTAAAAAAAAACCCACTGGCAGACTTTCAGTGAAGATAGTGGATGCCTTGCAAAGCTTTACTTTCAGCAGTGGCTAAAGAAGGCGGCAGTTAAATAGAACTTGTCATGGAATATTCAGAATTTATCTCCACAGGTGGAAGGTTAAAGATATGAGAATTGACATTCCTTGAATTTATTCTATCTTTCTGTTTCATACAGAGACAAGGCAGATTCATCCTGAAGCTAAAAAAAACGTACAATAATATTACATGAGAGTTATAAAAAACAGCTGTGAGAAAATGTTGAATTAAAATTCAGGCAATATATTAAACATGAGTACTGTAAAGGAAACTGTGATACACAAGGCGCGCCATTAAGTGAAGCTTTCTAGTTGAAGCAGGAATGTGTCATGTTTTTATAGTAGAGAAAATATGTAACTAAAAAACAGCGAGAGCAAAATACTTTTTTTAGACAGAAAGCAACAAAACTGATCTTGATCATCCTTTAATAGCTAACTCTATGAGAAACAATTGCAAGCTTTCTATGCACAAAGGTCCTTTCATCTGGCAGATTTTTCATTGCTAACACAGTACCACCGTTTAATATAAAACAGCAACAACTCAAGAGGAATTGCAGAAAATCTTTGATATATGGTCAGGAGTAAAATGATACTTATCACACACCCAGGGGTGATTTTTCAGCAGGGTACTTATCACACACCCAGGGGTGATTTTCAGCAGGGTCAAGCAGGGTTGACAACCTGATAAAATTTTTAAAAAGAATATTTTGTACCATAAGCCTCCAGTTTTCCATAGGCAATTTAGGGATACAGTGGGCAAGGGCACAGATATTTCAGAGAATTATCAAGTAATTTTTCAGTAAGTGGCAGTGAAAAATACTCAATAATGCTATGAAATTGCTATGCCCCTGCCCATTGTATCCCTTGTTGCTTGCCCTTTATTACGGATACTGATATTTAAAGAACACTTGTAAAAGCACAAAATGTAGCTAAATATCTAACAGCTGTCACTGAAACAGCATACGCTAAGTAAAATAAGCACAATAATCCATTGGTAAATGTTAAACAATTCATGGCCCTAGATACCAAATGCATAATAAATAGGTGGGCTGTCTTTTCATGCCTACTGATACCCAACACTGCATAAATCCAGTTGATTCTTACAAAGGTGCCCCTACTAATAGCTTTATCTTATTTTAAGCTCTATAATGCATTCTGGTTATATAATTCTGGATGACAAAGCAAAACCTGGATCTAGAAGATTGTTATAATTCCATAATTATCCTCCGTAAATGATCAGTTCAACAACATTACAGTGCATATAGTTCCTCGTGCCAAATTCATTGATAACATTCCTAAACTATTCTTATTGATGAAATTCACAAGTTTCTTTTCTTTAGTAAGTCATGCCACGCTCTAATAACACAGAAGGCCAAATTAAGTTGGTTACATTCAATAGAGCCACTTTATTTCTAATAGAAACAGTACACACTCCAGGGCAGAACAATTAAATTACTTAAGAGATTAATAAGCCTTTTTCTCTTCTCTCAAATTTAGCATAGTATGAAATTATATTTTAAAGGAACAGTCAGCCCAATTTACAAAAAAATACATTTTATTATTTATGCTTATTAACACCTTCATGCAAAAACAATTTATTATCAATTTTGTAAAAAAAAGTTAAATTTCTTAACTGTAAAGAAGTACTATACAGCACTTCCATGCGGCATTCCCCCGCCTGAAACAGCACCGGCGACTCTACGGCATCCTAAGCAGTAGAACACCTAGAACAGCTGTGAGTTCTAGGAAGTGCCAATGATGGGCTTTAGTAGAAGTGCGGTGAGTGAGGAATGCGCTCCTGATGGGTGTTCTCCTGCTTAGGACGCCGTAGACTTGCCTGCACTGTTATAGGCTGAGGAATACAATGCAGAAGTGCTGTATAGCACTTTTTTACAGGTAAGAAATGTAACTTTTTTTTAAAAATTGATAATATTTGCATAAAGGTATTAATAAGCATAAATAATAAAATGTATTTTTTTGTAAATTGGGCTGACCGTTCCTTTAATTACAGCATTAGAAATTTAAATTAGTGCAATTGACTGTACTCTAACCTTACTTAAATACACAAAAAAACAAAGTCAAGGTCAACTTCAAAATGACATTAAAGTGATACAGAACACTCAAGTTTCATTTGAGGGAAAAATGTGGGCAGATCCAGCTGTTAAACTGGCCACGCCCATAACAGACAAACTATGACATTATTTCCAGAATCAACCAATGGGGGATGATTATCAAAGTCGAAAGGGTTTTTTAAAGGCTTATTAAAAATTGCGAATTTTCAAAAAACAGGCAATCTATCTTCTTGCTTTACAATAAAGGAGAGCCAGTTGCCATAAAAAGTCATTATATATTATCAAAGTCGAAAAGGTTTTTTAAAGGCCTGTTGCTGGAGGAACAGTCTTTATTTTATTATGTCAATATTGCCTATTTAAAAATACCCTTTTTGCCATGTAAGAAACAACTTTTTTATGCATTTTTTTATATCAAAAAGTTATTTTCAATCTTTAAAAAATCCCAAAAATGCTTGATAAATAACCCCCAAAAGTGTTTGCATACTGTTGTAAACAAAATTTATTAACAAGTGTAATACAGGGCAGTTTAAACACAATGGGATTAATGTTGCAACTGCAGACAATAGTTCTAATGTCACACACAAAACAAACTGTGTGTGACCAGCTTAAGCTTTGTTCAGCTTTAACGTAAATGATGGCACCTAACTGCCTAATAGAGTTCTTGGAGAAGGTATTTATTGTATTATATATGTTTATTTTTTTTTATTTGTTTCTTCCAAATATTCTTTATGATTCTTTAATTATTTGTAAAATAAAATGAAAAAATTGTATGAAATCTGAAAAACAACCAGTTTTGGTACATTTTGGTGAAATTTAGTTGCAAGTTCCTGATTTTCATAGGAATCAATGGTTTACAGTAAATCAGGAGCAGTCGTTTCTAAGAAAAATTACATTGAAAAATGGAGCTGGTAAATACCAGCATGTCAAAATCAGAAAGCTATGTTAAAGTTAAGTAATACAAATGGTTGTCAGAATTGTGCAGCAATAAAGTTTCTTAAATATGTGAAAAAAAAAAAAACAACCCGTTTGCCCTTATATAAATATCTCCCCTAAATCATACAGCATGTCACAGTTGTTTATATTCTACCTTTATACATCCCTGTAAAGCGCTCTGGCAAATCTCAGAGTTATATAAACTAGCATAATCAATTTAACAAAAAAAGTGTTTGTTGTTTTTTCGTCCATTTAATATCAACAATATTCAGGATGTTTTGCTCATAAACAATGTAATTTTCCAATGAATTCTCTCATATGCAAAAATTGTCTCTCTAATGCACTATAATTGCCATTAATTATCCTTCCTCTGACATGTGTGTTGGTCTGTAAGTTGCTGTAATAGTGTGCTCATTTTAAGTATCCAATCTGTTAATGACTCATCACTAGAGAAGTGCAAGTGTTTACAAGATGAGCACTGCAAAGCAATCAACATTCTTAGTATTTTGGGGGCAAATTACAGCTTTCCTAAATGTGTTCCATTATTGCTATCTGAATTATAGATGTCCCATAGGCTTTCAAATCAAGTGCTATGTTTGTTCCCTCTCAATTAAAATATAAGTCAAATTTGAAGATGAGGCATAGATCATTGTAATGCTTTAATCTATTACATGAAGAGCTACATCATAATTATTACAAAATCTTTAATAAACCTATTTATATGAATGAACAAATCATATATGTGCAGCAGTCTGAGTGTTCAGAAAGTAATCAATGTACTTTTAGGCATTTTATGCCAAGAGCATCAAAACGTCAGTTGTAATCAGACAATGCTCACTTCAATGGTAAACAATCATACAGAGACTGATTATTTCAAGAAAGGTTACACAGCAATGGCGTAATCAGGAAGCATCATTGGGTTCATTGTTTTACAATCACTCATCTGCATTTTGCATTCAGCGAGTGTTAAGGACACGTCTCTCCAACACTGCATACATTAACAACAAAACTGTTCTTGATGCACTTTGTATGATGTATCTCATAGTTTCGCCTCAGGTATAGTAAAAGGATCAAGTGTCGCACATTTTGTGTGTTCAAGGACACTTTCTTAGTTTAGAAAAGTCACACTATGGCATTTTAACTCAGTATTACTGAGTCACATTATAAAGAACTTCATGGTCAGAATATATCCATGGAAATCAGAGAGGAGAGGTGCATGGCTCTGATAAAACTTGTTTTTTTAAAAATGATATTTGAATTATTATAAGAATAAAATTGCAAGAAAATCTAAGAGACTTAACCAGGTTATTAGGTACTCTATAAATGTTTCAAAACATGACAAGCTTCCACTATAATAACAGCGGTTTCTCTTGTCAAAGAAAAAAATAGCAACAAATGCTCTTTGAAGCATAGGTAGGTGTAAGGAGTCAAACAGTATCAGGATGCATAGTGATGCGAATTCACCCAAAGTTAAGTGACTTCAATATTCTATAATAGATCTAGTTGCTGTATTGAAGCTACTTACAGTATTCCTATGTCATGATGCTACTTAATCTCTATATTTTGTTAGTTTTTTGTGTTTACAGTCACCAAACAAAAAAAACCCCTTTCTTTTGCCACTTTGAGCTGGAGAAATCAAACTGGCAAATTTGGAGCAGTACACCTTGCCAACTTTGCCACTTCGACACACTGCATATTTACTAAAGTTGAACACCTTTTTCAACTAGTAAATGCTGGAGAAACAGCCTCTATATATAAGGATATCGCTGTTTTCTCCTATTTACTAAACTGTTCAAAAACCATTTTATCTCCTGAAAAGAATTCTCCACCCTCAGGCCGGTAAAAAAAAACATTATTCCCTATTGAGTCGGTCCTGTCATTTAGCCTAAGTCCAAAATATTTCCCCTCGAAAAGAGACATCGATATTGATCTGTAATGGAAGGGACCCTCATAGAAAAGCATTGCAAAGTGTGCCCCTGTTAACAGATGGTTAACGATTTATTCCAATGGGGAAACATTTTCATCAATCCTTTGTAACTGAGGGAAATCGAAAAGTACAGGGAAACAAAAACTGATATGGTTAAACTGGTCTTAGTAAATATGGTCCTTGATAAATAGCCAAAATGCACTTGCAGGTGCACACAAAGTGATGCTTAAGTAGGGACCATAGTAAGATGTTGAATTGGTTACAAATGTGCTATGCTGCATCATTAATGCTGATATGTATATATTTTTCAAAAAAGTTTAGCTTAGCACACAGATTCATATGTAATTAATACTTTTCAAACAAATCAGCTTTATAATCAATCCATGAATAGCAGACAATATTATTTAGGGGGTTATTCACTAAGGTGCGAATTCGACTGTTGAATTCGCAAACAGCGGATTCCCATAACAACTCCGCTACAATTTTCCCACTGTAAAGTCGTGACAATTTTCCCATAACAAAGTCGTGACTGCGACAATATTCTCATTATAAAGATGCAACTGCAACAGTAGCAGCCTATTGCGACTGTCTTTATCTGGTGAATTTGCACCTATACGCCACAATTTGGACTTTAGTGAATTACCCCCTACTTCAACATGCAAACATTTAAAATCTTTTCTTTGCATCAATGCTAGATATAAAAAGCAATTCATTGATCACCTTTATTAAATTTCTTACATACATTTGGTAGAAAGGACTCCTTTATAGATGCAGTAAGATTACATAGCAAATGTGAACACGTTCATTTCTTTCTCCAAATACATCAACATAAAACTGCAGGGGTGCCTATTTTTATTTGCATTGGCAATCAAACCCCTGGCATATTTAATTAGTTCCCACAAGATCATTTGTGGTTATACCATCGACTCTTAGGAATATGAACTAAATTTATATGCTGATGATATATCTTCACCTTAATAAATCCCCTGGTGGGTCTTAGCACAAACTGAATACTGGAAACGCACACTTTTGTGCAGCTGAGTGTGTATTTATTAAATGTTCATTAGGGAACGCAGTCTGTAAAAATTAAAGCTGTCATCATTAGCAGGTACTTCAATATAACAAAGTTTATGGTCATCTATTTGTAATCCTTGATTTATACACAGTAGGGAAATAATTTCAATAAGAGGTTGTTTGACATTATAGTTCCTCTGATAAGATCCCTCAAATCACGAACGAACAGGGATCTGATTGAAGAAGCTATAATGTCAATCGTCATTTAGCCCCACTCACCCGACTCAGAAATAAAAGTCAGGCTGACAAGGAAGAAGACAGAGAGAAATGCCATCTAAAGGTACATTTTTTTTTTATACATATACTGTATATATATTTACAAAAATGTTAATTTCATTAGTAGAACTTAAATTAATATTAGAGTTTTGAGGTGACAGGTACACACATCACCAAGTACTACAAAGCAGTCCACTTTTTGGGTCTCCACTAAATTAAATGATTCTCTTGTTTAAAATGCGTTGCATGCATAAGATGTTATGTAATTAAACTGAATGATTATGCAATAGTAAATTGTGTTTTTTTTTATCGATTTCAACCTTCTCTCCTATTTACTGTGCCCCTTTGTAATTGTCCGTCACTGGTTTTCATTTTATATCGTTACAATCAGATCGATAATGTCAATTACAATATCAATTATGATATCGATAATGCCGACATTTTCACTATCGATTTTATCCCGACATTTTTTAAGTAGGCGTTTGATTTTTTTCCTGTCAATTTCAGCTACATTACGTTTTGCCACTCTCTAGGTGGTGTTATTCATTATTTTCAATAGACAATGGGGCATATTTACTAAAGTCGAATTGGATATCCCAACAAAATCGAATTCAG
>WMED01019131.1:0-12508 GCA_019650415.1 Pipa parva | reverse complement strand
AGAGGATAGACTGACAGAGAGGGCTAGACTCACTGGGACAGAGAAAGAGAGGATAGACTGACAGAGAGGGCTAGATTCACTGTGGGTCAGAGAGAGAGAGACAGAGAAGATAGATTGACAGAGAGGGCTAGATTCACTGTGGGTCAGAGAGAGATAGAGAAGATAGACTAACAGAGAGAGAAAGAAAGAGATAGGATAGACTGACAGAGAGGGCTAGATTCACTGTTGGTCAGAGAGAGAGAGACAGAGAAGATAGATTGACAGAGGGTTAGACTCACTGTGGGACAGACAGACTATAGACTGACAGTGAGAGAGAGGATAGACTGAAAGGGGGATGGGAAGGCTGACAGAAAGAATGAGACAGACACATACATGGAGGGAAGGAGACAATCTGTGATAGAAGAAAGGCAAGGGACAAACTTCCTGAAAACACATGGACAGTCATTGAAGGAAATTAATGAACAGACAGGCTGAGAGAAAGTGGATGAAAGACTGCCTAAGAAAGACAGACTCATTAGATGAGACAGACAGAGGTTCAATTGGTACTGGTTAAGAGACAGACTGAAGGCTTGAGAAGGACAGACAGTTCTGTAAACTAAATTAAGTCAAAATAGAGAGTCTTTCCCAGAGACATGGTTAGTGAGAAGTCACCGAAACCAACCTGGGGTACACAATCTGCTTGAAAAGACATGGAAAACCCAGTGTAAGTAATTTAGCACTTTATAAAATGGATAGGTAAAATATATACAGTATTTAAATGCTAAATATGGGGCTATTGAAAAGGCACTTGCAAAGATAGACTTGTACCCCCAGGTTTCCACTTAAGCATGTGATGGCGATCAGTTACTCTTTCCTTCCAATTCAATCCTTGTCCAAAAGGACAGCTTGCAACTCAGGATAACCCGTGAAAGACAATACCCTGCAACTGAGACAACACCTGTTCTATTGTGCAACAGAGATCACTGTAAGCAATGGGAGGGTTAAGAGAGGAATAGGGGGAAGGGCAGATAGTGTGGGAATAGAGGATGAACTGGTGAAAAGATTGCTGTGGTAAGCACCAAGAAAATAGATCAGAAACTGGCAAACATACATTAGGTAAATGTATTGAATGGGTGGACACAGCAATGATCTTTCATATTTCATGCAAATGGATACAGTGAGTGTAAATTAATTTAGGCACAGAAAAGTTTTTACATTTTATGAGTAGAGTTGTATTCATTCCCAGAAAAGGTGGGCACATGGAGTGCTATTGGATTCATGCACAGAGAATTGGTACAGATGGACACATTGATTTGCATTCAGGAAAAGGAAAGGTTTTACAGGAAAGCAAGTGGAGTAAAATTTTATTTAGGCTCATGGAAGGTGATATAGGTACAGCTGTGTACATTCACTAAAAATGTAGTATGTGGAATGCATGTAAATTGTACTAGCACGTTAACACAGAGTGGGTCTATGCATTCGGAAACACAAATCTGACACATTAGCACAAATATTTATTTATTGAAGTGATGCAGTTGAAAATAGATCAAATTAAAACCTTTCTTGTGAGCAACCAAACATAAATGCATTCCTTTGCTATATATAAATGGATGCACTTTTCTTTCTCGATGAATACGACGTTTAAGATAGTCATTTACATTGTGATCTTTGCTCCCAGGAATCCAGGAAGCACTTTGCCATGTGGGCGTGACAGAATTTAAAGATAAAACTGGCACAAGACCAGGTGTTAGAGAACTTGCAGAATGGAGAGCACTGCAAAGCTGATGGAGGGATACCTGGGCAAGGCACAGGGGCATCTAGTGCCTGCCCATGGCTGGAGGATCTGCCTTGCGCATGAATTTGAAGAAAAGCGGAAACCATTTCAGTTGGCAAATGTGTCTATTTGCCAGGCGCTCACCCACCTTCCAATGGGCCTTAGGTGAGTGATAAAATAGGTGCATTCCAGATATCCATTTCATGTTATCCCTAAGCAGTCATTCTGACTTATTGCTTTGCCCCTCTCCCAGTACTCTCCCTCACTGCCCTACCCACTTGCATATCATACTATGTAGCACCTTACTGATCCTCTCTGGCTTTTTTATGATACTGTATACCCCTTTACAGCTCTGTTAGAATATATGTTGTATTATTTACTCCTCTGCTAAGCTGTTGGTTTATATTGTACTCAATAGTGCCCTTTTAATCCCTCTGTTACATATATTTACTGTACACTGGTTTATTGCTTAGCTGGCATTTATATTGCACTATGCACTATTTCTCTATTCTGCCGAATTAGTATATTTTACCATACGCTGCTTAATTACCCAGCTGGAGTATATATTGTACCGCACACTTCTTTATTGCCATGATATATATTGTACTATACATTGTTTTATTGATTTATTTACGTTACCCAGTTTTATTGCCCTTCCATCGTAGAAAATGTTTTGTGTACTACTTCACTGCTCTCATGCCATGGATGTTTTCCTATACACTGCTTTATTACCTTGTCACAGTATATATTGTAATAGATACCACATCAGCTCTTCTAGGTTATTTAATTTAAATCTGTATATGTATTGCTGTATTTTCCTGCTGTAAATATATAGTGTACTATATGTGTCTTATTAATTACATATATTTGAGTAGAGTTCTGTGACGTTTCCTTTCCTGTTGGATTGTAGGTATGATATTGTTTGTTTGTATTTTCCTGGTATACTTTACCCCACTGACATGAATGTTGGAATTTAATAAATAAATTGTAATTATTACCACCTCAGACTAAGGAAGAGTTTCTTCCATGATTCCATCTACAGGCTCAATCTCTCCCTTACGGTTCACTAGTCTCCAAATATCCCCCCCCCCCCACACACACTCTCTCCTGGACTTAACATAGATTCATCTGCATGTATATTCCCTATCACTATTTTAACTATTTAATTTAATTTATAACTATTTATGATATCTGGTAAAGTATTTTATTCTATATTTATTCATTTGTTTAAATCAATTATCTTATCATTGTCATTTTGGTCCAAATGCTATGTCAATTGTACGTTTATTGATTCATGCTTGTAATTCACTGTCTATTGCTATCTGCCGCTGTGGTTGCCATTGTCTATGACGCATTTGTAATTTCACTGATTTGTATATATGTACTTATCCACTAACAAATAAATAAATCTAAATCTAATCTAATCTAAATCTAATCTTATGGTCCTTCTGCTGTAGATTATACTCTATAATGCCTTATTGTCCTACCAGTGATTATAATATATATTAATACTGCATTTTTTTTTTTTTTTTTGTCAATATTTTAATGGGTATAGGATTGTCCATATACAGTTGTAGCCAAATGTTTAAATATGTTTAGGCTAAAAAAAAGTTTTTTCACAACTCCACTTGTTTCATGTATCTATACAAATGAGCAAGTCTACAAGGGCATGTACTTGTTACTAGAACAATTAGATACATATTTATTTCAGCTTTAATTCACAGATCAGAAAATCTGGTTTTTATGCGGTTGAAATGTCAAATACACCAAGTCGACTATGTCAAAGTTTCCTGAGAAGTGATGTGTAGTAGCAGAGATGGGCATTCAACAGAATTCAAGCAGAGAATTCAACTGCTTTGTCAAAATTATCAGCTATATTGATGGCGAGAAAAGTACGAGGCTTTTAAATAAATGGTCGTCATTTAATCTGAGGAATGTAGGGGTGCCAGCAACATGTTTGTGTGGTGTTTTTCTAGATAAGAGACAGATGCACTTAGATAAAGAAAGGTGGACTATTGTGACTGTTCTTTAACTTAACTGGTATACAACATTTGCAGCAGGTCTGGAAGCCTGTGTCTCTAGGTGGGCTTTGTAGAAGTTCTACTATATCTGTTCTGTGTCACTCATTTGACCTGGTGTCACTTGCACAGGTACACTGGCAGTGCAGGCATGATCAGTGTGGACTTCCTAGGGCAAAGTAGGGAAACAGGAGATCAATAGCCAAGTGTATCTCTTATTTTTGTCTGATAGTTTCTCCTGTATACTGGTAGGCTATTCCAACACTGTCTGTGTACTACTCAACTGTGATAGAGTATGCAAACTAATTTGATTAATAGGCAGACGCACAACACATAGTTAAATCAAAGCTTTTATATACTTTTGACTATCTTAACCTTTATTTCTCATCAACTGTTGGCTAAAGAGAGAATCTTAAACAAGATTTTAAAGTTGTCTCTAGTGACAGATCATTCATTGCATTAGGCTAGATCCTTTACAAGCTGGTATAGTAAGCTCCATTCATAAGGTACATTATTAAATTGTTGTCATAATTTGGTTCTCTTCAAATGCATCAGCCAGAAGGGTAAAGCTTGGTTATATGTGGACCATGTAGCAGGAAAATGCTACTAAATTCCTCAAAAGTAGTGAGAAAATGGCTTTAAGACAACCAAGTAAATTATTTTAGTGGCCACCACGAAGCACTGATCTGAATCCTAGAGAAAATGTGGAAAATGTGTGGACTGAGCTGAAAAATGTCCAGACAGGGAGGGTCAGAGGTGTAACTAAAGTACATCAGTTAAGATGAGAGTAGAAGGTAGAATTTCTAAAGGGGAATTCTGAAAAGGTGCCCCGAGGGTTTGATTCAAGTTAAACAGCAACTGTTATTTTAAATGATCTGTTTACTGTGCATGACTTCTCTGAGTATTCTACTCTTAATGCAGAAGCAATCTGGGACCAAATGCAATTATTATCTTATTATAAATGTTATGGTGACTGATAAATATTTATAAATGTAGATATGGGTCTGTATGTATATGATATGATATATATATATATATATATATATATATATATATATATATACCGGTATATATATATATATATTTGCATGTTAGTAGTGTAATATAATACTGAATGAAAATCACACCACAGGAATCATTGTATTAAATAGTGCCTTTTATTGCTAGAAAGGAATCAAAACTTCCATGTGTTCTTATGTCTCTCACACCATCTTTGGAAAGACAAGTTTGAAAGAAGAATACCAATTATTGTTATAAATTGTTAAAGTTTAATTGAAACAAGGTGCACAGTGGTTAGAATTAAGTATAAGAATTCACTTGGGAAAAAGCTTGCAATGTGTTACTTTGCAGGTAGTCATTATCTTTATTACTGCTTAAGCAGGGTTTATTTTTCATTCTCTTATGACTTCATTTGTATATTACTTTTAATGGGTCACATAATTAGATTCTCAGCAGGGGAGAATAAGCTAACAAGTAGGATGCAGACAGTGCCAGGGTAGGTATCGAACCAGGCGGTTGTTGGTAGATAAGGAGAGTTACCTTAGGGACAGTAAAGTTCAGCTGCACTGCCCATACTTGGAGCGATAACACATGTAGACTTTGGCCTTAGAAGTGAGATTAGAGATATTTGGCCGTGTGCCATATGGCAGCTCACGTAGATCCATAGTCCATTTCTGCAGTGCAAGCCAATCTCATATTCTTCCCTGCTACGCTCTCCCCAGTAAACCATAGAAAGAGAAGTGGGTCACTGAGAAATTTCAGATTCACTCCCGCTGCGTTATAGAGCAGTAAAGGCAAATTCTCCATTTACTATTGGTGCTTTGTTCTTGTATATTGGAACGTTATTGGTAAGGGTGACAAAGTTTGTCCCTAACTAGTAACCAATAACAACAATTCACCAATGTGCAATTACTGATGTCATGCCATTATAAAGCAAACATTTGATTGGTTACTAGATCTGGGCCTTAGTATGTCTGTATAGATTGTGTTCCAGCTGCACTTTATGTGCCTTACCACAAGCCATCCTGCCCCATGTCCTATTTCTACCCCCTCCTGTTCACCTCTTGCTTGGCTTTTTACTCTTATTACTCATTGTGATTTATGAACTCCTGCCATTTCTATTTCTCCATCTTCCCCTTTAACACCTTTCTGCCTTCTCTTAGAAGAAATGCTTTATGATTGTATGTAGGAAATATAGATGTGGATTGGTCTGTTCCAATATGACCCCTGCCACACATTTTTTTTGCATATATTTACTGACCACCAATATTTTTTTTACTATGACTTTTTTACTGATGGTTGGCAACTCTGACTGGCTGATTTCATTTAGTGAAAGTGAATGAAGAAGACTAGCCAACCGTGGCAATTAATTATTTGGGTCTGGGGGGGAAATCATTGTCTTTAGAGATATCTCACAAATCCACAGACAGATCCTGCTTGGCAAATATTTCTGTTCAGTTTTTCTGACCCGTTGGTGATATTAAACAGAGATTTTTCATCTATTGCTATCAGGATTTAAAGGCGGGTAGGGTAACTGCATCTCAGAGAAAATAATAACTGTTTATCAGCTTCCTCTGCTTCTAAATAACTCTCAAATGCCAGTGTCTATTAATAGCTCCGGGGTCAGATTTTATTCTAGCTGACAAGTTCATGAATTGAACTATTACTATTCTATCTATCAGTCTGTGTGTGTATGTCTGTCTATTTCTGTATGTATTTCTGTATGTATTTATTCCTTTATCTATACTATTCCTGCCTGTCTGTCTTGTCTATCTGTAACTATCTATTTGTATGTATTTATATCTACCTATATAAAATATAGTACTATAAAACATACGTAATGGTGTTGAGGATTCTGTGGAAATTGTTTAACAATTGTATGTGTTGATGTTACAGAATTACAAGATTTGTTTGAGCATAATGTAAAACATAATTTTCATTAGCAAACATCTTATACAGGCATCTCTTTGGGCTGATTCGTGATAGAGTGAATTTACCTATTGTAATGTATTTATGACACTATGCATCTATTCACCCATAATGTCGCAAACTAAAATTTGCTGATTTGTTGAACTGCATAATGCAATGTCGCAATGTGCTGTTTCTGGGTGGAGTCTGTAAAGTAAGCAAGCAATAATGTATTGAGAATTCGTCATTAATAGCAGTATTGTCTTGTAGTGATGCCATCTTGCAACAAACTAGCAATCTTCATGTATTCATGTATTAAAGGACAATGTGTGCAGTATTGTCCCTGTCTGTCACCAGGTTTTATTTTCCCTTTTTACATTCATCCCAATGGCAGATAATTCCTAGTTTATGTTACCACTTTTTCACTATACCCCTTATTCAAATCTATTTGCTATTCATGGCAATGCATGCAGCCGCACTCAGGGCTTATTCATGAAAGCTCATTAAGGTCCGAATTCACATTAATTCACTACTTCCCAATCTTCACAAATTTAGTAAACTCTGCAATGTGGTGAATTCGCGACCAATTCGGATGTCAACGATGGTTCAGACCTGTTCAGACTTACAGAGCTCTTCTCATTAATTTGGGTGCGCATGAAAACGTAATTTGCCTATTCATCAAGTGTAGGAGCCTGTTAAAGTAGTGAGTTTAGCAAGGTTTACTGCTCCATATTTGTCAGTTTTTCTTCGCCAGATCAAAGTAGCGTGTTAAGAGGTTGATGGTAGAACTCCTGTTTGGTGTAAGCTGACTGTTCATTCAAAAGTGACTGTGACCAAGTGATAAAATGAACCAAGGATATGGGGACAAAGAAAGAGATGTAATATTCACTTAAAACAGAACTTAAGTTATAAATAAAACGTAGGCACCTAAAACAATATCTTAGTTTAAACTAAAACATGACAATGACAGCTTGAACTTTGCTGTAATTGCCATACACGGAAGCAGACTTGACAGTGTTTGCACGGGTACAGGAGCCAGTGCGAAGATCCACTCACTTATGTAAAAGAGCATACATGTCATTATGCTCATTGCGCTTCTTAGGTTTTGCTGTTGAGCGGAGCGTCCTCATTGGGAAGAGCAATGAGCGTGATGACATATATGTTCTTTTGCACCACTGATTTGACTAGGTGGGTGGAGCTTCATGCAGGCTCCTGTACTCTCCTTAGCACTGTGAAGTCTGCTTCCACACAGTTCAAGCTGTTATTGCCATGTTTCAGCTTAGATTAAGGTATCGTTGTAGGTGCCTCCCTTTTATTTATATCTTTAGTTCTTTTTTAACACATTTAGTGGGACATTGTGAGGATGACATCACTGCACTTCACTGGTGGAGTACGCATCACTACTCATGATTATGCAACCTAGTACTGTATGACTGACTGCACCACACAATGCAGAAAACTGTGTCCAACACAGTTGGCTTCTTCGCAATAGTAATCCCCTGCTTAGTAAATAAGGAGAAGTGAATTTGAAATTTTCAGAGTGTAGCTTTCACTTTGGCAATCAAATTCGGTCTTTCATGAATAAGCCCCTTAAGCATATTATGAATACCCAAATGTTGCCATGTAGTGTTGACTAAACTCGTTGTAATGAAAAAGTTGTTCTTGGCGACTAAGGAATTTGGAGAATTCATGCATTTATGCAACAATTTGCACGTTACTTCATGGGAATTTTTTTGTTTTTGGGTTACTGGTCCTTGAATCATTTAGATAAACAATTCCTTAGATACTTGCCTGTCACCCTATATTACCTGCCGATGACTGGAACAATGATTGGCATTGCTACCAGCCAACTGGATCAAATAGCCCGAAGTCAAAACAATTTCAAATATCTGCTAATGATGCTAGTCTACATCACAGCCAGTTTGATGTAGCAGACAAGTAACTAAAGAACTGTTTCACTTTTAAATGCTTAAAAAATGTAATTCATCGAAGTTAACGTATTAGTTTGAGGGACACAATCACAAAGGGTTATCTTCAGGCTGGAAACCCATTTTAAGGTGCAAATTAAAAAAAAATATATTAATATTGGGGCCTGGGCTGATAAATCTGATAACCTTTTCGGTCTGATTATAATGGGAACATTGTGGTTTGGATAAAAACATAGTACAGAGTAGGTGAAGTCTGACTAGGAACGCAGAGACAAACATACTCTTTTTTTCCCCCTCTCTAATACCAAACATCATCTTGTGTCTCCACAAAGTGCAACACAATTAAATCAACCCTTACACACACTCCTTGTCCGATTAACAAAAAACTTTTTCTATCCAAACAATCAATGATTTTTTTTTCATCTGCTTCGACATAGCATATAAATAAACTGGACACCATTTCAGTGTATTTAAAAAAAAAAAAAACATTTTACAGTTGTGATTTTTTTTGTATGACTTTTTCCATTACAAAGTGCAATTTTGGTAGCGAAATATCATTTTTCTAACAAAAAACACAAATAGTAATTCTTTTTATATCAGGGTTAGAAAGATAAGTAACTGTAGTATTATTAGTATTATATGATACTTTATTTCAGTGGTTTTCAGCCTTTTTTTTTTTTTTTTTGTCGTGAACGTGACAATATTTCCATAGCAAAGTTGCCACTTTGACAATATTCACATAATCATAAGGAAATATTGTCCCAGTCGCAACTTCACTATGGAAATATTATTGCGGTCGCGGCTTTAAAATTGTTGCTGTCGCAGTTAAAGGGTATCAAAATTCTGCGACAATCCCGAGGGGTGTTAGGCGACACCTGGCAAAATGGATGTAACGAGCACACAAAAAAATCATGCATTCTGATTATCAAGTAATAATTGGTGCAACCTGATGGAGCTATGTAAATACATAAGCAAAAACATAAAAAAGCGCTCTTTTATACGGTGCACACACACAAAAATATAATTTTATTAATTTAACAACATAAGTGAGTAATCACTAGCACACATAGAAACCACAAAGTTAAAAACAATTAAAAACATAAATACATACATGACTCTACCAAACATGTTGGAATTTAAATTCTGACAGTACTAAGTGTGGAAAAGGGTTTGTATGAATATAAACCAGCATGAATAATGAAAAAAAGAAACGATAAATTACCGTCCACAGTCAAACAAGTCTTGTTGTAGCTGACTCCAGAGTAAAAAATATTTCAGGCAGCTTGTCCGGCTATCCGTTAATAATAATAGGTTGAGGCAGCAATATATCCACCGACATGTTGGCATAACATGCATATTGCTGCCTCAAACTATATTACTAACAGATAATCGGACAAGCTGCCTGAAATACTTTTTATTCTGGAGTCAGCTACAGCAAGACTTGTTTGACTGTGGACGGTAATTTATCGTTTCTTTTTTTCATTATTCATGCTGGTTTATATTCATACAAACCCTTTTCCACACTTAGTACTGTCAGAATTTAAATTCCAACATGTTTGGTAGATTCATGTATGTATTTATGTTTTTAATTGTTTTTAACTTTGTGGCAAATTATGTGTTCTAGTGATTACTCACTTATATTGTTAAATTAATAAAATTATATTTTTGTGTGCACCGTATAAGAGAGCGCTTTTTTCTGTTTTTGCTTATAGTTCATTGGTTATGATAAGCATTCAAAGGATATTCCCCCTCAGGTCAGAGCATTACTAATGGATACACAGTTTGTAACGTATTTAAAGTCTGGGAGGCACTGAGAAACTAAGGGGGGAATTCACGATAGTGCGAAGTGAGGTACGGATCCTTTGCCTCACTTCGCACTGACTGTTCGGCGCTCGCTGATGTCCTGGGATTCCAGTATCGGTGAGGCAACTCTTTTGCTCTCGCCAAGACTGGAATCCCCTTAAAGCGCTCGCTGATGTCTGCGTGCAGGACATCAGCGAGCGCAGAACAGTCAGTGCGAAGTGAGGCAAAGGATCCGTACCTCACCTTCACTTCCCCCCTAAATGACAAATGGCCAAAAAGGGAAAATGTTAGATAGAAGATAAGAGCATATAGAAGATACAGACCGTAAAGTATGGAGTAGGCAGAGTGTGGTTAATGGCAAGAGCTAATTAACAAGATAAACTGAGGGAAAGAATGGGTGAGAGGGAGGAAATCAAATAATAAATAAATAGACAACTTTGTTCTTACTGATAATATCTAAGAAAGCCAATGCCATTATTCAACTGGAGTAATACAGATTAAACCTTTTTTCTGTACTAAGGATAAGGGGCAAATGTACCTACCTACAAGGACTCTGAAGGGATAGGGCCCCGGTGTTTCCCCACTCATCGGGAAAGAGGTCATTTTCTTGAAATGTTCTTTGTTGGGGATATTTCACCCATTTTTTTTTCTGCGGCTCGTGTTGTATGTACCCCACTGTGCACGAGGCCCCACTTCATACAGTATTTATTCACACTGTGAGCTAAAAAAAACATCTGCTTGGTGCTTTCTAACAGGTATCTTTTCTGGTGGATAAGAAAGACATGCTTGGAGAAGAAGGCACCATTTATTGACATGCTGAATGCCATTCCACTGCAGCAGATTTATGGTACGTGTTGAAGGGTGATTCTACCAGTACAGTCATTGGGAATATACTCACTTGAACCTTAGGTTAAAGTTCCACAATCAGAGGTTTGGCCTACTGTTACCGTGGGTTCTACAGGACCTGCTGAGTCTAGAAAACTAAAAAAATATATATAATATATATAAGAATTGCAGTACTTGGTGATACCTTTTTTTATTGAACTAACAGTCAGTATGGACAAGCTTTCAAGAGGTATGTCCTCCCTTTCTCAAGTCTCAAGCATTGTTGAATTAGTATTCCTAGCCCGTTTCGGCTTTTTCGAGTTTAATCCCGCAAACACCTGGAAATTTCTCGTGTTAAGTATAGCAAGATTTGGTTTGATCGATACTTACCAAGAGAAACTTTTTCAATCGAGTATTTCCATGGAAAGGTAGCCATACTACAGTAATGTAAAGTATGGCTACCTTTCCATGGTAATACTTACTCTCTCGGTAAGTATCGATCAAACCAAATCTCGCGATACTTACCCCGTGAAACTTCCGAGTGTTTGCGGAATTGAACTCGGAAAAGCGAAAACAAGCTTTTCCGAGTTTAATAAATTTAGTCCTTAGTCCAATAAAAAGGTATCACCAATGGCGAAATTTATTAAATTCGTAAATATTACACATGCCTAATTTCTTGTGTTAAATATTGTATTAACCAGGGGCACCTCTTGGTGGTATTGGTGGTGGAACAATCACACGAGGTTGGCGTGGAGAGTTTTGTCGATGGCAGCTGAATCCTGGTCTTTACCATTATACATCAGTGACAGAAAATCAGGTGACCAAAATATTATAATCATTAAAGAACCAAAAAAAAAAAAATTTGATATGGAAGTTATTCCTACATTGTATTTTTAAAAATATTAACTTTAAAGCAGGGCTGTGGAGTCGGTAAGCCACAGTTGCGACTCCGACTCCTGGATTTTATCAGGTTCCGGCTCCGACTCCAACTCCTTCATAAATGGCCAATTCGTAACACTAAATTTACTGTTGTAAACTATTAACATCATGCTTATTCAGTTTCTCACCATCATATACTACTTAGTAGCTTTACTACTAAGAATTTGCAACACATTATCACTTTCAGTTTCATTTCATACATTGTAAGTAGGGGGGTTGGGGCGCATGAGGTTAACCAAGTATAAGAATACATAAGGTCAGTGTAGAACAGTGAAACACAAGAAGTAAGAAATGTCTCTATCTCCAGCAGAACTGCTTACCACTGTTGTTCATAG
>WMED01019130.1:0-12508 GCA_019650415.1 Pipa parva | reverse complement strand
TGTAAAGTATGGCTACTAATGTAAAGTATACTACTAATGTAAAGCATACTACTAATGTAAGGTATAGCTACTAATGTAAAGTATGGCTACTAATGTAAAGCATACTACTAATGTAAAGCATACTACTAATGTAAAGTATGCTACTAATGTAAAGTACAGCTACTAATGTAAAGATGGCTACTAATGTAAATACAGCTACTAATGTAAAGTATGGCTACTAATGTAAAGTATGGCTACTAATGTAAAGTATGGCTACTAATGTAAAGTATATCTACTAATATAAAGTATGGCTACTATTGTAAAGTATGGCTACTAATGTAAAGTATGGCTACCTTTCTATCGAAAAATTTGATTGAAAATCTTGATTGAAATGTGTAGGTTGGTAAATATCGATCGAAAACATTGAGTGATTTTTACAGCACGAACAGCCGAGATGTTCTCGGGATAAACTCGGAAAAGTGAAATTGGGCTTTTCTGAGTTTAATAAATCTTGCCCTAAATTAGAGTTGGTTGACGCTTTTTTCTGCAGGTCATTATATATATATATACTGTATATAATAGACCACCAGTACCATAAATAAGGTGAGAAGGTATTAAAAATGATTCCTTCCACCATTTGAAAAACAAATCTAATGACAAGTATCAATTGCACCAACTTTACAAATATTTCCCCCAAGTCTGTATTTTGCAGACATTTTACTCCGTTCGCCCCAAACGACGATTTCTCAGTCTTCTACCTAATTCAGAGCGAGCAGAAAGTGATTCAACAACTATTCCAGGAATCTTAGAAGCACTTTCCAAGTATGGAAACTGGCTGAATTATTTGGATTTTATGCAGTCACGTTGCCTCTGGTGGTTGGTGTAGAATGTATTTTTTTTTCCGTTGTAGAGGGTAAACATGCAAAGACAAGAGAGAACAGGTGATACTTTTATTGGCTAACGAAATAGATGGTAAATTGCATAGATGGTAAATTGTATTTACCATCTATTTCGTTAGCCAATAAAAGGTATCACCTGTTCTCTCTTGTCTTTGCATAAATCTATGGCTAACACGGTGCACAACTCTACTGCCAGAGGGTAAACATGATGCGGCAGATTGGAGAGTGTGGTACCTACAGCAGATGGTTGAATCTAGGTCAGCTACATCCATTTCCATTGACTAGAAACACCTAGTCTGCATCTTATTACCTCTCCCTCTACTAAGAAAAGACTGGGACAGCCATCAACCAAACACCTGACTGACACCAAAATATTGTATTCAGTTTATAAATTCATAAGCTGGGCCAAAAGATGTTGGGTTTCTACAAGCTGTAAAAACAGTATGCCTATCATGGTATCTATAGACAGTGCAGAGTTCAGAGACTCACAGTTAATGTATATTTTGGACATATACATACAGAACAGTTTCAATACTTTAAAGACCTTTAAAGAAGAACTAAAGTCTACTCAGTTATCACATTTGTACATTTAGCCTACATGCCAGCAACACAATAAACCCACAGTCTTTCCCTTCCATTCCTCCTAATTGGTTATTTCTTCTGCATCTGCATTCATTATTTTACTAGTACACGGCAGCCATTGTAGCAATTCAGCTCCACCCCCTGATGGGAAAGCTGCTGTCCTGGGCACTGGCTTCTACAGAGCATGTGTGAAAACCACCACTGAGTTTATGCCTCACTAATAGTCACAGTTTAATGTACCATGTGATATTCCACAACCAATGAAATAATATTTGTGCTGAAGTGTAAGGATTCATTAGCGTATTATAAAGGTCCAATATGGCGACTGTGAGATACCAGTACCAGCAGTTCTATAAAATAACACTACATCCCAGAGGTACTGATTAACTGTTTCATTATATAGCAGTTTAGGCTGGTAGATCCTGCACTTTCAGGGTATCAGTTATGGCGAGTTTCTTTTCCAATGAGTTCATTTTAAAATGAAGCCTTAGATTTATGGGATTTGTTTTTTGTTGTTGTTGTTTTTTTTCCAGAATTTATTAGAAATTGGTTCAAACAGGGCTTTTTCCAGTTTAACGGGATTGCGTAGTCAACTGAACGACTGTTGTTTTTTTTTTGTCTTATCTAGATCCTCAAGACTGACAATTTAATCCATATATTAAATATCCCTCCATCAATGAGACCCGAATCATTACATTGTTGAAGCGACGAATGAGTGTGCTCATCGGCTAGTCATCCCATTCAGTCTTTGTTGATAATATTTTGAATATTGAATATTCTGAAGCTGCAGACCCAATGATATCACAGTTGTGCGGGAGACAGCGATTCTATAGGTTATCAAAGACGATGCAGAGTACCAGCTCCACTGTGTTACTGGCTATTCCCATTATTCTCAACTTCCTGAAAAGCTCAGATCAACGCAGATGCCTTCTGTCTCGCTACCTAGGGAAACAGCTTCATTACTCTTTATATATATATTTTGTCTCATATTTGTGTGCCTTTGTCTGTACCCTATTTCTAACCAATCAAACAAATGTGTTATTTAAAAATTTTTTTTTCACTCCTGCTCTCAATAGGTCATTAGCTACAAGGACATTCCAGCGCTTTACTATGGTGACTGCAGTCCCGCAGCCTTCCATCGCACCCACCATTTTGCAGAAGACTAAGCATTCGACGCGCCTTGCGTTGTCGTCAGTAAAAACCAAATGGAAGCACCGTCCTAAAAATTATCAATAATATATAAAATGTCATTTAAAGAGCTACAAAAGATATATTATTATGCTTAACGCATTTCCCAATCCCGATGAAGTGTTTTCTAGGTCGACCTAGAATCGTAGTGATGCCATTATTTTCTATCCGCTGTGCAAAGAATTGACATATGGTCAATGTACGTTGTGAAAATCTCTGTAATGTATCAACTGAAGCAAAACGGACTGGGAATGATGTGGTATGCGGCGTTCTCAATCGAACCAGATTGCTTTCCGTCAAGCTTAATATTAATCCTTCATATATGGAAGAGGGGAGTGGAATGCAGGTTTACACAAAGCAGGTTGCAATAGAAAGAAAATTAGGCTGCTAGCAATCCTTGATGCCGTGTATAAGCCGGGTGCCAGGAGAAGGGCGTGACTGTGGCGATCAAAATACAAAAATAGACTCTCCAGCACTCCAATCCGTAAAAATCCTTACTTTATTGTGACTTCATGGTCAAAAAGATAAAAACAATAAACCGAGTCTTAAGGCCTACGCGTTTCGCGCCTAGGCGCTTAATCATGGCACATGAAGTCACAATAAAGTAAGGATTTTTACGGATTGGAGTGCTGGAGAGTCTATTTTTACACAAAGCAGGTCATAAAGCAGACAATCTTTGAATGGATGATGCAAATTATTTTGTATATAAGTAGATGATGCAAATGTCATCGAATATAAATAGAATTGGAATCAGCCAGGACATGTGATATCTATGAATTCTATGATGTAATAAGTACACATCCCTGCTGTTTATATGTTTCTGTCTAGCTCGATGGAGTTTACTTTATTTGTTGCCCTGTTGGTAAATAAATGTCTAAACCAACTTGAAATATGTCATTTATAGAGAGATTTCCATTCGGGAGGGCCATGTGGAACCCTATCGACTGCTGTACGTGTACATGGTAAATAGAACTCGCAAAGATAATGGGGGTTATTCACTAAAGTTGCGTATAGGTGTGAATTCGCCAGATAAAGACAGTCGCAATAGGCTGCTACTGTCGCAGTCGCAACTTTATAATGGGGGAAATTGTAGCGGATTTGCTATGGGAATCCGCTGTTTGCGAATTCGACAGTCGAATTCGCCCCTTAGTGAATAACTCCCACAATGTTTCAACAAATGACAATAATGGGGATGCAATACGCGAGTAATGCGGATAATGTTACAATGACATTATAAACATGTAATAAATATGCTCCACCACGTGTATTTACTAAAGGGTCAAAGAAGGTGGAACCAATGAACTTCAGCGATTCTTCTCAGCGAAAGTGACTTATATTGCTGACTTCACCCTAGCAGAAAATGAGGGGTCTCTGCTTCATTTTTTTTTTTTCAATGACAACCCCTTTAATTAAAGCGCCCACTGACTGAATGGTAAATGTAAACAGCACAGGTTGGGGGAAACAGAGGGTTAAATAAAGTAAAAAATCAACCTGTTTAATTTTATATTTTATTTAACTGTCCATGATGTCATAAATCTGGCATATCATTTGATGCAATAATTAAGCTCCACAGCAAACTAAATGAATATGCATAATATTAACCCTTGATAAGTTTAGAATATTGACTGTTAGTATTAGCTTTTTCTGAAATGATTCCGTTTCAACGCGGACATTTTTATAAAATTATCGTTTAACATTTTCTGCCTTTGCCGACGTCTCTTATCTGAAGCATTGCGCCTATAAGCTCCCCAGCATACACTGATGAAAACAATGGTTGGTATCCGGCTCCACATCCTCAGTTATGCTATGAGGCTACATCCCTTCCATTACAAAAGATATTAATGTGGGAAATTTATAAAGGTCATTTCGACCTGTCTGCCGCAATTTGATCCGCTATCGCCGTATTTTTTCCTCTTCGCCGCATAGCACTATCATACTTTCTTAATAATACCAACTCCATTCTCGCTGATAAATAGCGTTTCAGAAATTGCGCCAGGTACACTTTCCGAAATATAAATATCGGTTGCGGCTTTGGTTCACCTTTAAGTGAACAGTAACTCCAAAAATATGAAAAATGCCTCCAATGCGTTTATATAACATTATCTCCATTGCTAGCGTATTGCATCGCTGTTATCGTCATTTGTTGAGACATTTGGGGGTTATTCACAAAGGTGCGAATTCGACTGTCGAATTCGCAAACAGCAGATTCCCATATTCCCAATTTCCTCCTTGTAAAAGTCCAACCATTTTTAATGTTAATATTTCGACAATTTCCCCATAATAAAGTCATGACTGCGACAATATTCTCATTATATGGAGGCGACTGCGACAGTAGCAGCCTATTGCGACTGTCTTTATCTAGTGAATGCGCACTTAAACACAACTATTCAGACTTTAGTGAATAACCCCCTAAGTTAATATTTACAATGCAAATCCTTAGGGATTCGGGGGGATTACAGGAGTAGCATTGTACTAATCTTAATCCTATCAGAGCGGTAACATGTTACATTGTAGTCATATGCTTCCATAGAAAACAGTGGCGCATGTTTCATGTGATGAACAGTCAAAACTACTGAGTTGGTTCAGCTGGCTATTGATCACCGTAGCATGATAGAGGATCAGCATCAACAGAAAAAGGGAAAAGTCCCATTTACTGTAGTCTGGAACTGTGGTCATTAATAATCAGCACTTGTAAAAAAGATATTTTTGAATTCCTTATTAGTATTGCTTTGTTGTGGCATTGCCTCTTTGCTTGTTAAAAGCATCTTTTACTTGTTAAGTAAACAAGCTCCTGCATTCTCCTATGTTTTTCCTAAGGAGATTTAAATGACACATATTCAGGAAATGTCTAAGAAAAGCTCTTTTTATGCCCAGTTTCTGGGAAAGATGGAAATCTGTCAATTCAACCCATTCCCCAGGATGTAAGGGGGGGGGGGGGGGGGGGGGGGGGGGGGGGGGGCGTCTCCCAGAGGTGAAGGTGGGCATCCAGTTAGGGCAACTAGTAAGATATCCGTGAAGTGTGATGTTTATTGTGATCAGTACATGACCATACTCAACTGTATATTTTGGGTAGTTCTACTTGATTCGTGTACGGGGAATATTTATAAAAATCATAAAAGTTTTCTCTTGGTATACAGATATCGATATACCTTTAATTAGGTCAAAAATATTGATATCACTGATATTGATATTTATTAAATGCTTTCTGACCTTTTTTTATCACTACAAAGTGTTCGCCTGGTTGAGGGACTGGAAGACCCATTATTCGCTATGGAGATGGTTTAGAACATTTTTTTCTAAGACCCCACGAAAAAGACCAGCGATATCGATATCGACGGAAAAGGATTTCCTCTGAAAGTAACGTAAAGTGTAGCGGGATTAACGCATTCATATTGATGCATTTTATTCCATACATTGAGGGAAATTGAAAATCTTAAAAGAAAGCAAAGGCGATGAGGTGGCGAGAATCGGTGAAATGGATAGAATTGCGGCAAAAAAGGTCAAAAATGATCTTTCTAAATTTCCCCCATAAAATGTTAGTTCTGTGGACGCAATGACTGTTAAGCCACAGGCAACCAGGGGTTAATATCTGAAATCTTCAGTAAAATGGGCAACAAGACCAAAAGGAAAATGATATTGATAGTCGTGACGCTGGTTTCATGTGTTTAAAGATATGCATGGCTAAATACGCAACGCATTTTACTAAAGTTATATTCAAAAGTTATCCGTTATCTTGGAGCAAGTGTTTAAAACAGACAATAGTAAAATAACCTTATTATTTCAACCTACTTAGTTTCTGAATTGGAAAATACTGCAAAAAATGTTTTGCTTATAAAAGGAACATAATACATTATACTATATTAATTAGTACATTACATATTATATTTGTTAGTACATTACATACTATATTTATACATTACATAATATATTTATTAGTACATTACATATTATATTTAGTACATTACATGCTATATTAATTAGTACATTACATATTATATTTGTTAGTACATTACATATTATATTTATTTATACATTACAAATTATATTTAGTACATTATATACTATATTTATTAGTACATTACAAATAATATTTAGCACATTACATACTATATTTGTTAGTATATTACATACTGTATTAGTTCATTACATACTATATATGTTAGTAAATTACATACTGTATTTATTAGTGCAATACACACTATATTTGTTAGTATATTGCATATTATATTTGTTAGTATATTACATACTGTATTTACCAGTACATGACATACTATATTTATTAGTATATTACATACTGTATTTATTAGTACACTACATACTGTATTTGTTAGTACACTACATACTATATTTGTTAGTATATTACATACTATATTTGTTAGTATATTACATACTGTATTAGTCCATTACATACTATATATGTTAGTAAATTACATACTGTATTTATTAGTGCAATACACACTATATTTGTTAGTATATTGCATATTATATTTGTTAGTATATTACATACTGTATTTACCAGTACATTACATACTATATTTGTTAGTATATTACATACTATATTTGTTAGTATATTACATACTGTATTTATTAGTACAATACATACAGTATACAGAATAGCCTTAATAAATAAAGGAATAAAAATCAATGCAGAATTTAACTGGGGTATTTATAAAGCGCTGAAAATCACTGAGCCACCACACTACCTAAATAAATATATATATATATATATATATATATATATATATATATATATATATACTAACCACTGAGCCACCACACTGCCTAAATATATATATATATATATATATATTTATATTTATATATCGTTGATCTTTTTTATATATAAAAATCTCAGCAGAGCTGAATATATAGCAACTACTGGGTCCTAGGTTCAATTCCACCCTGGACTTCATCTGCATGGAGTTTGTATGTTCTCCCCGCACCTGCGTGGGTTTCCTCCCACAATCCAAAAACATACGTGTGTGTGTGACTGAATATGGAAAAAATAGATTGTAAGCTCCATGGGGCAGGGACTGAAATGAATGACAAATCTCTGTAAAGCACTGCGTAATATAGTAGCGCTATATCAGAAATGAATAAATACAAAAAAAGAAAAATATAAAAATACAGGAACACCCACACCAAAAACGGCTTATTTCTGGATAAATAACTCTCATTAATGCACTCTAATCCTTGGTACAGTAGGGAACAATGTTTCAGGGGGACACAAACTGAAAAGGGATTAGAACGCATGAATAAAATGGTCATTTACGCAAATTTAAGCCTTTTTTTTGGAACGTGCAGTCCTATATTTATCTGCGTTAGTGGGGGGTATTTATAAAAATCTAAAGAAAAATTCTCCTTTACCCTTAATTAGGTCGAAAATTTTGATATCTCTGATACTGATATTTAATAAGCCCCTTCCGACCTTTTTTATCGCAGAAAAGCGTTCGCCTGGTTGAGGGAGGGGAAAATCCATTATCCCCTATGGAGACGGTTTAGAACATTTATCGAAAAGATCAGCGATATCGATGGAAAAGGAGCGCCACTGAAAGTAATGTTAAGTGTAACAGTATTATCGCGTCAATATTTATCGATATTGATCTTTTTTGATATCGATAAATTTTATTCGGAATTGCATAAATTGAGGGAAATTGAAAATGCGGCAAAAAGAAAGAAATGGTGGATAACGCCAATTGAGGCGAAATGTTAATGACCTTTATAAACTTCCCCTTTAATCTTGATATCTGACATCTAGGGATCAGTATCCGCCATGTTGTTTGTCTGTTTATTCCTTTTCATTTTTTTCACTTCTATTTACTAAGACCAGTTCAATCATATTGATTGATTTCACCACATTTTGCTGTCAATTTTTATTTCCCTGGACTATTTGATTTCCCTGATTTACAAAGGATAAAATCGTTTCCCCATTGAAATAAATTATTATGGATAAATATGGATCAGTTAACAATAGGAAACTTTACAATGATTTGCTATGAGGGTTCCTTCCATTACAGATCCATATCCATGTCTCTTTTCAATAGGGAAATATTTTGGACTTGGGCTAAATGACTGGACCAGCTCCATAGGGAATAATGGATTTACCCCGGCCCGAGCGTGGTGAATTCTTTTGGGGGATTTTGATCTACTGTTACTGCATGTACTTCCAGGTATGCTGTCATTACATAAATGATTTATTTTACGATATTATTTTGTAAACTGGTATTTTATTTTCCATCCCACAATTTTCTCTTATAATATTTTACAAATGAACTGGTTATGCCTCCCAGCTCCATTATTCGTATTTATTGGCCTATGTCTCAACACAGTCTACAGCTCTTAATATCCGTCTATCTGTGTATGTAAGTCTTCCTCCCACTTAGATTGTAAGCTCTACAGGCAAGGGACCTCCAACCTCTTGTGTCAACTGCAACCCGGCACATAAAGTGTTACACCCTTGTGATATTTTACTTGTATTGTTTAATGCACTTTTCCCATGTCTCTATTGAATTTGTATTGCTGAATTGTACAGCACTGCGTAAATTAGCGGCGCTATATAAATAAAATTATACATGCATACACATACATACATTGCTTTCTATGGTGCTTTACATTAAGTATATACAGGAATTGTTGCCCTAAAGCCCAATGTTTATAACTGAATAACTAAATATTATACTTTATAAACACAATTTAGACCTTTTGGAAGCACAGACTGAATATATAGTAAAAACGAATGCATTTGAGGCATTTTTACATTTTTGGTGTTATTGTGCTTTCAACATCCTATGATGGGGCACATTTACTAAAGTCAAAAATCTCATTATCGCCATTTTCAACAGTTACCAACGGTATTTTGGTGAATTTGGGTCATTTTGCTGTTAGCTATTTATCAAGCTGCGACGTTTATGTTATTGCGGAGAAGTATGCAGTACATTTATCGATATCGCTTAACGCTATATAGCATTGATGGATTTAACTGTAAATTTCAATGTAAAAGTGAACTTTTCAGTAGCGATATCCGTATGTATATCAATATCAATATCGATAACGTTATCTATGTCATTTCAACAAACATGACTTAGGAACTAAAATCACACTCAACGCCTGCTAAAAATAATGAATAACGCCACCCGGAGAGTGGCGAAATGTAATGTAGCTGAAATTGACTTTTTTTTTTTCTGTTCGATTTCAAATTAAAAATCAATTGGACTTTAGTGGATATGCCCCACATGTCTGCTATTAGTAAAGATGAAAACAGATGGAAAGAAATAAAATCCATGAATTTAACTTCAAATGTAATATTTTTATGAGTGCTGTATTTAAATAACTGCCGTGTCAATCATAATGGAACCTTTGATATTTTTTTGTGTGTGTTACTGGTCCTTTAATTATTGCAGTTATGGCTTTCTTTGACTTATTGGAGAGAGTCTTACGTCAAAGTTAAAATCTGACCTAATTGTCAGATGGTTTTTCTTTTATTGCATTTTTTTTCACATTACTAGGTAGTAAGTAAATAAGCATAGATTATTTTAGACAGATATACTTATTAATCTGCATATTTTCAAATTAATACACATCTCCTTTAATGGGGCAAAAAAAAAAGTAAAACAAATACAACACTTATAACAATGTTATTAATTGCTTTCTGTCTGTTCCTATCTTTACAACAGGCATGTTGTTAAACAGACCTCACCCAGTCCCATTGTATCCTAAGGCGCTTAACATAAAACATGCACAGGACGTGTGCCCTAATGTCCAATTTTCAAATCTAAATATCTTACTTTATAGACAAAGTTTACAATGTTTGGAAGCACAGATTGAATATATAGCAACTGCTGCCTTGCACCGCTGGGTCGTGGGTTTCAGTTCCACCCTAGTCTTCATCTGCATGGTGTTGGGCTTATTCACTAAGGAGTGAATTCGACTGTCTAATTCGCAAACAGCGGATTCCCATAGTAAATCTGCTACAATTTCCCCATTATAAAGTCGTGACAATTATCTAGTTAAGATTGTGACAATTTTCCCATAATAAAGTAGAGACTGTGACAAAATTCTCATTATAGAGACACGACTGCGACAGTAACAGCCTATTGCAGCTGTCTTTATCTGGCGAATTTGCACCTATACGCAAAAATTCAGACTTTAGTGAATAACCCTCATGTTTGTTCTCCCAACACCTGCGTGGGTTTCCTCCCACAATCCAATCACATACATCTGTATCTGTCTATGTGTGTGACTGAATAGGGAAAGTAGATTGTAAGCTCCATGGGGCAGGGTCTGAAGTGAATGATAAATCTCTGTAAAGCGCTGCGTAATATAATAGCACTATATAAAAATGAATAAATACAATTTGATGGAATTTTTGGTGTTACTGTTCTTAGGAAATTCTCATAGACATAAATATTTTGTTGCCTTATTTTGGCCAGTTTAGACCCAGATATTCATTTACATGCATTTGAAATCCTGATATTTCTTCTGTGAAATCAGTGTGTAATCCAGACCGATCCTGGCTGACCGTTCTACTCTACAAGCCCATGAATGGGGTCTCCTGACTAGCTTCTGTCCTTTATAATTAATTAAAAATATCCTTTTATTTAAACCCTGGGGAGAACCAATATGGACAGTCGCCTGTCTCTAAGTGCGTATGTACCGTATAGATTGGGACTCCCTGATCCATGGGAGTATATGGACCCAACAAAGTCCCCCAACTAAAAATAGGTAATTCCCTGCAAAATCACATAGGAGGAGCCAAGTACAGACTCCACTATGAGTCTCATACTGGTTTATGTACATCTCTGCCCATCTCTCCATTTAAATATAGCTTCAGCATGGAACAAGTCACAGAGCAGTGTCCTGATTTGTTAGTATAATGTCCCTTTAAATCATGCTCTAAGTAGTATGGGATCTAAGCTTTTGGTTGATAGAACACAGGTTTCGCTGTGACCCTTATAAGAGCATGTGGAAACTATAGCGTCTCTCCATTAAATCACAATTAAATGCACACTCATTGAAGTCAGTGAGGGATCGTGTGCAACTGCGGAACATCTTGTCGCATTTAAATGGCATTTTGTAGCAGTTATGTAGCAACATGCTGTAAGACTATGCATTAGCCTCATTGCTCTTATTATTTACAACAATGCCACAAACTGAAACTGCTGCACTTTGTCATGGATGACATAGTTACAGGAAACATAGCCCCTATATATTAAATCTGGGCTTCCAAATAATCTAAATCATGTCTATCACATTTATATATATATATATATATGTATATACTGTATATATACATACATATCTCATTAACCTTTTACCTCTAAAAATTTGGCTTTCCAGGCACCCTTCCTGAATGTTTTTTTTTTTTTAATCGCCATAGAAAACAATGGAACTGGGTGAGGTGTAGTATTCAAAAACGGCTGCTATCAGTAAAGATAGAAACAGAGAAAAAGAAACATGATCCTGGCATTGAAAAGATAACATTAATAGGGAGAATTTCACTAAAGATGATATATATCGACGGGGAAACATTTTAATTGATTATAAATGAGGCAATTGAAAAGGACAGGGAAATGGGGTGAAATGAATCGATATGGTCGAATAAGTTTCGGGTAAAAAAAAAATGAAAAAAAGGGATAAACTTGACCTATATTACGCAGTGCTTTACATCGTTTTACAGAGATTCATCATTCACTTCAGTCCCTGCCCCATGGAGCTTACAATCTATTTTCCCTATTCAGTCCCACACACATAGACAGACACAGATGTATGTTTGTGGATTGTGGGAGGAAACATGGAGTGCTCGGAGGAAACCCACGCAGGTGCGGGGAGAACATACAAACTCCATGCAGATGAACATACAA
>WMED01019129.1:0-12508 GCA_019650415.1 Pipa parva | reverse complement strand
AACATGGAGCCGCCCAGCTGACAACTTCACAGGCATTTATCCTTTGTCTCATAGGGCTACCGTATTTCTGGGTATGTTCTGCAGTTTTTTTGCATAAGGTTCTGAGGTCCATAAGGCTTCTAGCTGAAATAATTTTAGGCTTTAGTTCTCCTTTAAACATGGCATTATTTTCTGTATTGTATTGTTCATATAAAATGAGCAGTTTTTCGGGGCTTTCCCTATGCTTTTTTTCTCTTTGAAATTCTCCCTTAACCACACATACCTGATCAGTCTACCTTTGTGGGGAAAGAAAAATATTTGAAGTGGCCGAAAGCATATATATTACACAGCCTACACATACTGTATTTGAAATACACCCCTTCTCAGATTTACAGTAAATAGTAAGACTTTAAAGAAAGTAGAATTGTCTTCCTGACCTATCCCCCTTTTAAATCTACATTGTTTGAAGTGGATTTTAATGTGGAAATCATATGGATTGCTTTAATATTTTGGAACTCCATACATTAATTACAATGTTTAGTTTTAGGTTTGTATGATATTTATTACATTTACATCACAATGCCTTCTGTCTTCCATCTTTACTGTAAAGCAATTCTGAGATGAAAATTGAAAATCCAATGGAAAAAGCCAGAATAACTGTAAATTCCTTCTCTTTTTTTTTTTTTTAAACTGGAAAAATAATTCAGACATTTTCAATTCTGAAAAGAAAAACATTTCATCTAAAAATGCCCATTAGAATACTTTAACATATGGCATTTTAATAACCGCTACTTTTCCTGAACAAAAAACATCAGTGGGTATTGTAATCTGTCCTGGCCGTGCATGATATATGATCACAAGCATGTAACACATAATTCTTTCTAACAAAAATATTAATTAATAAAAATATGAATGCATTTATAATTTAATTTACATTAATATTTTTGTCTGTGTGTTCTACTGCTGATTTGAGTACCCTTTCTAAAAACATTGCAGGATCAACTTGCCAACTGACTATTAACATATTCAGATATGTAGGGCTTTTAAATTTAGCACCCGCAGTGGACTTAAACAAGCTGCCATTTTTATCATTCCTAAACAGTTGGTTAGTCTCATTGGATACTTGCTTGGTCTTTTTGATGTCTACCAGAAATAATTATAAGTTAATCAAAGCGAGGTGTGTTGAATGTTATTTACTTTTCATTTTCTGGTTATTTTGTAATTTTGTGCACAGATTCACAATAAAATTACTCCAAAATGTTCTTACTTTATCATACTGTTCAGTTGTATTTGATTTTATGTTAAAAGATCTGTCCTGTAGAGTTGTAATGCATTTAGCTTTTGTATGGTTATTATTGCTCTTAATATTTAGCATTTGACAAGTTATGGAACATACACATATACAAGAAAAAAAAAGTTCAACCCTTCTCCATCAATACCTACCGTAGTTTATGGCTAGAGGAAATAAAACACACACACAAGCTTGTAGCTGTATACATTTTTTATTCCAGAGGGGGAAATACTTTCGAAAAGATGGTGATCATATTAATGCTTGCATCAGCCTACCATATTCATTACTATTACTCCCTTGTCCTAAAGTCTATAGAGGACATAGTGCTTGCCGTTGACATTTTATTGCAACACAAAAGGAAAAAATACACATTTTAGACTTGTAGATCCTTTCTTTGCAGCTTAAATGTATAGTTGTATGTAGTTTTTTCTGTCTTGCACAAGAAATTGGTATTGTGAACTCTCGCTTTTAATATATAAGCCTTGCTCATTCAGTTCAGCCTTTCTGAGGTTTCTTTACCTTTGCATTATATTACATACCATATCACCTGTTTTACGTGGTTTGAATTTCCCGTAATTTGCAATAAATAATCTGCTAAATGTCAGGTCTTGACATATAGCAATTGCAGCAACCTTAAGTTTGACAACCAATGTTCTATGAACATTTTATACAAATATTTTTATTGCTGTGCATAGCCAATTTACTATTGTTGATCTACTACAGAAAACAAACTAAAAAAATGCTACTAAATTTGAAAAGGTCACATTTTGATCAATGCCTTAGCAAAGGAAAAACAAATTAGATTCCTGATCATATTACATAATATAATACACAGAAGCAAATCATTTATCTTAGCTTTAGCTATGAATCTGTTTTTCTTTAACAGAAATAAATTTCTGTGAATAAAGAAGTTGTGCATTAGCTTTTTTCCCTATGAGCAGAGTTTATCTTATTTTGCCTTAAATTAACTGTAATCCTAATTGGAATATTTAGTATTGTACAGTAGCTGAAAATACAGTGTATTTTGTGTGGTGATTTGAACTTCAGTTCCAATTTATTCCTACAAGCCTCACAGATAGGCCACTGCAAACAAACTGAGTATAGTGGGCTACAATCACACAATACACTGGACACCATCGATTCTTTATGTAACTTTTATATTAATGGAACAGAACAGGTACTTACAATATAGGCTTTTTAATGCAGACAAATATGCACAGCTTTGCTTCACATTCCCAACATAGAGGAGGATTTACACTGTCCCACAGCTCCCTTCCTGAGTGTAGGCTGTTCACTTCTCAACCTCTGATGTCTGCCCCTTACTCACTCCTTGGGCTAAGCTATCCACTGGCCTAAACCCTAACGGGGGTAATTCACCAAACAGGGAACTTACCCTCCGGATCCTTCGCATCAGTACGCATACCCAGTTATGCGCTCACTGATGTCCTGCATGCGGTCATCAGCAAACGCTTTAAAGGGATTCCAGTCTCGGTGAAGCAGCTCTTTTGCTCTCTCCTGTGCAGGACATCAGCGAGCGCATAACCGGGTATGTGTACTGATGCAAAGGATCCGGAGGGTAAGTCGCTGTTTGGTGAATTACCCCCTATATCTGAAGCACCTACCACATCCTAGAACAGGAGTTACTCCTTCTTCTACTAGCTACACAGTTCCATGCAGGTTCATGTATGCCAGCTACACCCTGTCTACTTGTTGGGGAGTTTTGTGGTAAAACATTTTACATTACAAAAACATTTTAATTGTTAGTTTCTGGTGACCGTTATTAAATAATTCACAAACTCTGTTTCAGTGTGCAATTATAATAAAAATATCATCTCAATTATAGCCAGGCCATTTTGTAAGAGAGTCATAGGTCACTGTTTGTTACTGTGATAAAATACATGCAGGATACAAATATGTAATAAACTAAAATTAAGTATCTATCTATCTATCTATCTATCTATCTATCTATCTATCTATCTATCTATCTATCTATCTATCTGTTTGTCTGTCTGTCTGTCTATGTATCTAAATATCTATCTATGCATTGAACAATTGAAGCCAACAGATGAAAGTATGAATCGTATTTATTACATGCCTATGTAGTATGAAGTGATGACCTTATTTTGATTACTATTCAGGCAGTTTCTAATAAAAAAATTAGTAGATTATTCATAATGATGGTTGCAATTAAATACTAATTAAAGATGTTAGCGTGTAGTGTCTCCAAAATAGTGCTCATTTTTTAAGCTCAAATAAAAATGTATTATATGAATTAGTGTTGGAATCAGTCAACACATCATTGTTTGATGTCTTAACATATGCAAATTGACTTTGGGGGATATTTGTTAAGACTATTAAGACCTTTTTGATTAGTTTTGTCCTGTTTCACTGTTAATTTTGATTTTCCTGTACTTTTTCATTAGGTCAATTAATAAAGGATCAATACATGTTAGTGATAAATATTAATCGTTTTAAAGTAGCACAGTTTGCAGTGTTTCTCCATTAGGGCCACTGTCCATGACAGATCAATATTCTTTTGAGGGAAACTTACTCGACTGTGGCTAAATCACAGGACCAACTCCATAAGGAGTAATAGTTTATACCAGCCTGAGGAAGACAAACAGTTTTAGGTGATAAAACTTGCTTTGAACAGCTTAGTAAATACAGTAGGTGAAAAAGGCAATATCAATAAAAACAGCTGTTTTTCTAGTCAAAACACTTATATAAATACCCCCTAAAGTCAAGCATAATTTTACAAATTGTGTAAGACAGTTCTCCACATTAGAGAATATAAATGTTTTTGTTTTTATGTGAAGTTTGTGAAGTGTCTAATTGCCATGATTTCAGTGGGGCAGCTCACACGTTTGATAGATATGCCCCTAAAACCTTATAAGTAGGAGATGACATTTTTTTGTTTTGATTGTTTGCAGTGGTAAGATGACTTATAATTCCAACAACTGAAGAAGTAGAAGTCTGCCCACCCGAAATGCCAAGCATTATTTATAGTACCAGCAATGGCATAATGTACTGTATATTAGATATTAACGTGAAAAGAAAATATGAAAATGAATAGTCAAAACCACGTTCTGCTGTCTTAACCTTTCACATGGACTGTATTTTTATCCTCCCTGGTTCCCTTAAGTGAGATGATTTCTCTGTTTTTACACACACTGTGACATTATGATGAAAAGGATGAATGTAATTACAGAATAGTTACTTGTAGAATGTTCAGTATTATCAATTTCTGATTGTCTATTTATGTAGTCTTCTTTAGGCAAACTTGTTATGTAAAGAACCCTGTTGTACAGCAGTTTTTGGGCAAGACTGCACTAAGTATTTTGATGCTGCTGCACAGTTTTTTCAGTAGCAAATTGCTTAGAACTCTTCCAAATTGAAGTGGCACTAAATACTCACTGATAGTGTAAATGGGAAGGTGTGCTAAGCATTGTGTCACTGTGTGAAACTGAGAGCTTATCTTTGCCTTTATTGTTATATTCCACTTAATCAATAAACATATCATCTAAATGATGTATATGACTTTTTCTTGAAAAAGAAACATTTTAATTATTGGAGATTGTTCTACCCCTGAAAGCCTTTCTTTAGTGATGTATCTTCCTGCTTTTTAAAACATTTTTCTCTTTGGAAATGTAATTGAAAATATACATCCTTTTTTGTTGCCATTGTCCTGCAAACATTAGATATTTTATCTAATGCATATTTAACTAGGTAGTGTATATTTGTTTTGAGCCATCCACTCCATAACAAAAACTAATGTGCTTTGCAGTTTGTTAGTTTTTTTTGCCAAACGTTACATTTATTTAAAAATAATGTTTGTGTGGAAGATTTTTTTTTTGTTTTCTGAGTAAAACTATTCTGAGTTCCGTGAAGACGAATTAAATGATATTATTTCCTTTACATTATTTATAAATGTACTTTTCTGCAATAATTTTGGAGTTCTGTGGTCAAGTTTCCTCTGTATCCATGACTTCTGTCTGGGTTTCAGGGTAAAAGCATTTGCCATGCATATCACAAATATAGGTAAGTCGGGCAACACACATTGGCTGAGTTGATTTCACACATATTCTGCATTGCACAACATACCTGCATTTGTGTGTTAACACATGGCAAACACAACCTAACTTGGCGGATTCATAACTGTACATGTGTTAGTATGTGATAGTATGCACAATTTGTGCTACTATGATGTCACAATATGCCCATCCCTCTTAAATGATACATTTCCTTCTCTCAGTTCTCTATGTTTTGCTGGATTGAAAAATAGTCAGTTTATCCTATATTATTTTTTATAGAATTGTATGGAATCTGCCTTGGTATATGAATTTCTAAGATTGAGTCAAGGTTGCAGCTAATATTGCTGCTATAGTCTTAGTTTAAATACACAAAAAGAACCAAATACAATATAGGACATTCCCTAACTGACCATTGCTCATGTGTACAGAGCAGAGATGACAAAACTGCCTGTATATCCGAGAAGCTGACTTATAAGTAGGGGCAAAAATCATTTGCAGACAGTGGAAAACCTTAGTAGAGAGGTGGCTGAATGAGAGTGATATTAAAATGTAAATATTTTTAGCATGTTGTCAACTATATCAAATGGGGATCCAAAATCTAATCTTGCACTTCTGCCTTCAGTTGACCATATTCACCACTGATACGGTCTGCTAAACCTAATGCACAATTTCACATCTATCTAATATTGCAGTTAAATTATTTTATAATAAAGGGACATCATAGCCTCAGGCTAAATAGCAAGCTAAATTACTGTATAAAGCCATCATGTAATCATTTGGAAGTAAAAGTTATATGTATTGTATCTAAAAAAGAATGAGTAGTGCACATATCTTAGTCTCTATCAGCTAAGCCCAAATGTAAACAGTTGGGTCCTTTCTAGGGGTGTAACAATTCATCTATTTAATCGATGTATCGATTTATTTTCCAACGATCCAACTACATCGATCTGTGCTCAGCATCGATGTAGTTGGATCGATCAGCATTGATCTAAAATCGTTTTAAAAAGTAATGAATCGATTATATTGATACTACAACTATTTGTTGAAAAATAGAATTAAAGGAAGCAGGTAAACTCAACCTGAAATTGTTGGTTGCAATTTATGCAAATAAAATGTGAATACTTTTGCTATTAATTGTTGTTTGATTATTTTCTGTATCTATTATCATCAATTTATGCTTGATTCCCTTACAAGAAACAACAGGAATCTGTGAAACTTCATTTGTATTGTCCAGTATTAAGGTATTTATTTCACAATCACACTGGTTGAATTTTTAGCTAAAAAGTTACTGAATCGATTTTAAGTCACTGATATTAGCAATACCAATGCACATTTGTTCTGATTAAGACACAGTTGTTCTATTCCTGTGGGGGAATTGTTTGGTACTCTGATACCTTCACGTGTATTATAAACAACCACTTTTGTTCACACACCCCTTGTTACTATTTTTGATGAGATATCAAGTGTCTTATATCATAGCATTGGATTGTTTTTTAAAACTTGTTTACCTTTTAACTGCTTCAAAAAATTTTTTATGGTGTTAATAAATATACAGTATCATTTCACTGGATTCCTGCTCATATGATTCCAGTCTTTGGGATCTCCCCTGAAGCATGATGTTATTATTGGAGACGTGTTGAGATTCCTGGAAGTGTTGGGAGCTTGATTGATTGGTGATTTATCATTGGTTCATCTGGTGAGCATTTAGGCACACTTGAGTGTTTTGTTTTCTCACGAAGAATTGGTGTTTCACATTGTGTTGCTTTTTCAACTCCTTTCTACACACTGTCTGTTGGAGATCATTTGGTTTGTCCACTATCAATCTTTATTATTATCAGGATAAGGCACTATTTAGTGCATTTGTTCTGCGCTTTTTTCTTAGGTTTCGTTACTGCTTATATCTTGTCCATTTTCTAAAATCCTCTTCTTATCTTTCCTTTCTTCCTTTCCTCCTCCTGTTCGACCTTAATGTAGTAATGCTTAGACATAATAGTTTTTCTTTATCAATACCTTATCAAAAAAACAATATTTTTATAGAACACTAATTTTTTTTCAGGAGTCCAATAGATGGTAGCACTGATTTTCCAGCACTGCTTTCTGTCTGGATGTTGAATCTTACCCCATGATTATATATAAATGATGAAGTGAATAAGCTTTTAATATGCATTTACTGTATCATACATTCCATTACTTGTGCATCTCAGCAGGCTCAGTAAATACTATAACCCTAATATAATACTCTGATCATTAGGTTTTTATGATATTGTGCTAACCCTAGAGGTCAGTATGGGAGATGGCACAATCAACATACATCTAGCCTTGAATAAAATGCTGTCTAGCCACCAAACCTCCTTATTCTGCCCGTTCCCTAAACCCTGACTATTTCAAGTTCAACAAATATATGATATTTTACTAAATTCTCTCAAAATATTTTATAGGTTTATGCAAAGTCGTTATGAATTTCAGATGAATATAAGCAGCGCTGGAAAATGGATAAAAAACAAACCAAAAACAACAGGGAACTCCTCTTCTGTAATACTGTATAATAGAGGTATCACAAAAATAATGCGAAGGCGACGTATAATAACAGCAAATATCCTTAGAGGCGAGATATTTTGAATCTGTGAGATCAGATTGTTTAGATATGGCGATAGGATTTCACTATTAAAGTGCAGTAAACAAGTATGACTTCCTAAGAGTTTTTAAACCATACTGCTTGCTTTTTTTAATTGTGATACCTGTATTATACATTATTACACTAGGGGAGTTCCCCGTTGTTTTCGGTTTCCTTTTTATCCATTTCCCAGCGCTGCCTGTATTCATCTGAAATTCAGAAAGACTATGCATTCTCTACAGTACGTCGGGGCATTTAGGCAGAATACCTAAGCTCAGGAACTTTTTCCATTGTTTCCACCATTAAGGTTCCAAGTGTCTCAATTTTACAATCAAGTTGTTTTTATTGCTTTTTCTCTCCATTCTATTATTTATTGTTTTAATGTTTTAGACCTATTTATGTTATTACTTGCATTTGTCGTATAAGTTATATTCATAATCGTAGGGCGCTATACCCTTTATGACAATTTGACTTCCTCTAGTCACATTGTCTCACTCCTTTCCATTTTATAGATTTATATTGGCCTTGAAACTACATCTCAACTAAACCAAATATTTTTCTGCTATCTTGTACTAGTTTTGTTTTGTTTTTTTCATAATTTGTTTTTTATGTTTGTTTACTTTAAATAGAAATTGCATTGGATCTCCATAAAAACTTGAATTCCCTTGAATTCAGTCCTAACTGATTAAGTAACATTTTGAAACCACAACAACTACTACTAGAAGAAGGAATGAATTGAAACGAAGAAACAAAATTAAATGTACATAGTGAATTGTGAATCAGATCTTAGTCATACTTTGACAAACACTAGGTATGAATCTCAAGTAACTTTGTTTCAGTTGATTGTGACTGATAGGTGGGTTTTTTCACACAAGTATTTGTGTGTTTATCCCAGTGTAAGTACTGAGTGTGTGTTCATATTTGAAAAGCAATGGAAATAATTTGGATATTTTTATGAAAAAGACCAGGGGCTTTTCTGAGGCTCAACTGGAAATCTGTTCCTGAATTTCTTTTTTTCTTTACTAATAGCAGGGGCAGTAAATAAAGTATATCAGTGACCTTCCACTGGCAACTGAGAGGACTGTGCCTCTGAGCAGGACTAGCAGTTTATCCCAGTTTAATATGGATGAGAATATTTCAAATTATTTTTTGAAGGGGTTCTGTTGGGTTTTTTTTGGTTGGTTTGAGAACGTAAATACATATGCTTTGAACTAATAAAAGGATCAGCATTTTAACTATTATACATTTTTTTGTCTCTGGGGATAGGGGCAGATATTGCCCAGAAAATACCTCTGCCAGTTGAAAAGACTGTGCTTTGTTTTCTGCTCCACTGGGTAAGTGCACTTATTGTTTGAAATTGTATTCGTTTTTGGATTTCAAAATGTAAACTATTGGGAACATGCTTGAAATCATCTGCATTACTCACATTAAAAAATAACATAGTCTTTCTGAGGCATGAGAAAATAATACATTCAACTTAATGACCCTAAAACAACGAATGCTATATACAGTTCAGGTGTTCAACATGCCCAAAGATTTTGTGTAAGCTTTAGTCTCTTCTGAATTTTAGGGAACTGAATCCAAACCCTTGTTGTCATGTCACTTTTGCTCAGTATTGAACATTGTCAATCCTAAATATATAAATTAGAATTTAGCCAAATGTTCTGTGGGGTATTTGTCTAAAAAAGTGAGAATTTGGCACAGGTTATTTAGTTTGTGTGGGGTTTGAGAGCAAATTTTCTAATATACACAGATTTACTTGCTTAAAGGGACACAAAATATAAATATGCTTTCTATGAATTTATAATTATAAGCCCCAGTATCTACAAAAAAAAGAAGAAATCCCATTTGCATTAGCCTGGAAGTTATTCCCACATTGTACTTGTTGAAAATGTTATTTTGAAACTAAGTTATGGATTTATTTTTTTTAATAATTTCATTACATTTTTAACAGCAAAATGAAAAATTATTATTTTAAAATAGTTTTTACTTTTTAGGACTTATTGACCTCCATTCAAAAATATAGCATTGTCTAGGTAGAAATAACTGCCATCTGAGGCAAATGATCATTTTTCCAGTACTTTGAATTAGGGTATAAAAAAATCTTAAAGCCAAAATTTTGAGTCAAGGATAGGCCCATATACTCAGACTATTTCATTATCTGTTTAGAAGGTTTTGTAGCTGAAGTAATAATTACAGAGCTTTAAATAATACAGGACAATAGATTCTGTCAATTTCTGGCATTCAAACAGTGATGTAGGTGCTGTAACTTATGGTTTATCTTACTGCATTGTACTGTGTTAGCTTTTATTCCCTTGTCAGTTTTAAATGCATTCTAAATTTATTTGGAATTGAAAAAGGGTTTTTGCCTGTTTTTCAACCCAATTTTTTCAACTTTGTACTAATGTATGTATTTGCCTGATTGCTGCAAAGAAAGAAAAAAAAGAAAAAATCAGGTGAAAAATGGCCAAAAACGGGTGAAACACCTCAGTAAATTTCAGCCAATTTTTCTCACTCTTTTTATGTTGTTCTCTCCGTCTCTCTCTGATAGACGAGCTATCGAGAGGTCCATCCTCTTTTTATCAAGTCACAAGCTATACTTGATAATGAGAGGACAGACCTCTCGAAAGCTCGTCTATTTAAAACAACTGTTAGTCCAATAAAAAAGGTATCAAGTATTACAATATTCATTTTTCTGCATCTGTGGACTAACACGGCCACTTTGTCTTAATTTTTATATTTATATATATATACAAATTTAAAAATATTAACATCACTCTCTCCTGCAGGGGCGAAATTTATTAAACTCGGAAAAGCCGTTTGCGCTTTTCTGAGTTTAATAACTCGGGAGAATGATTTGAAGTTTCTCCCAGTAAGTATCACGAGATTTGACTCGTGCGATACTTGCCATGACAAACTTTTTAAATTAAATATATCCATGGAAAGGTAGTTATATTGTATGGCTACCTTTCCATGGATATATTTAATTTAGAAATGTTTCTCACGGTAAGTATCGCACGATACAAATCTCGCAATACTTACTAGTGGGAGAAATTTCAAAGCCTTCTCCCGATTAAACTAGGATTTAATTTTGCCCCTGGAATTATGATAATTAGCTTGCATTGTTTTGCCCAGTTTTGGTATAAGTTATTTTTTTATAAACCATCTTTATCTTTTAGTCACCATTAATTTTTGATAATTAAGAAATGTTTAAAGGGGTTATTCACTAAAGTCCAAATTGTTGCATATAGATGCAAATTCGCCATATAAAGACAGTCGCAATAGGCTGCTAATGTCGCAGTCGCATCTTTATAATGAGAATATTGGCGCAGTCATGACTTTATTATGGCAAAATTGTCGCAATCTTAACATTAAAAAATTGTTGCGACTTTATGATGGAGAAATTGTAGCGGATTTGCTATGGGAATCCTCTGTTTGAGAATTTGACCTTAGTAAATAACCCCCTTAAAAAGTAATAAAGGACAGGGTCCTATACCAAAGAACATGCACCTAAGGAAACTTATTAAAACATGAAACTGCAAGATAAACATGGAGCTATACAGGGCAGGGACTCCCATCCTCTTGTGTCAATCACAATCTGGCACTTTAGTGATTTTATGCTTGTAAGTTACTCATTTGAAATGTGTAATGCACTTTTCCCATGTCTATTGTATATTGGTATTGCTGAATTGTACAGCGCTGAGTAAATTAGTGCCACTTTATAAATAAAATTATACATACATACAAATAGACTGCTACTGCACTCATTACATCACTCATCAGTATCAAAGAAAAGAGTATCACTTGTTTACTAGGTTCATTAGAATATGTCTAGCCTCTATTGTGCCAACATAGGTAGAGAGGTCAACTTTTTCCTATACTCAGTGACAGTAATTGTAGTCATCAGCAGAAGTAGTGTAATCAGGTAATATTCCAGGATATGAGTGCTCTCAAACTGAAAGTTTAAAGCTGGCACTCAGATGTATCAACATTGCGTAAAATCTAGAATCTTAGTCAGAATCATACAGCCACACTTGCTAGTTCAGCACTTTTATATATATATATATATATATATATATATATATATATATATACTGTATGTGTGTGTGCGCGATACTTGGTGATACTTTTTTATTGGACTAACAGACAGTTTAAATAGATGAGCTTTCGAGAGGTCTGTCCTCTCTTTCTCAAGTCTCAAGCAATACTGAATTTAGAAATTAGAGTTACAAAGCCATAAAAACAGGCGAAAAGACATTATACTAAATTAAACTGTTAGTCTAATAAAAAAAGGTATCACCAACGCAAAATTTATTAAATTCGTTATTTTTACCGATCGATCAAAATTCCGTTTTGCAAAACTCGTTTATAGCGCATCTCAATAAATTAGAATATCAGCCAAAACTGTTTTTTTTTCAGTAATTCCAGCTCAAAAAGTGAAACTCATATGTTATATAGAATCATTACAGAGTGAACTTTTTCAAGTGTTTATTTATGTTAATTTTGATGATTATGGCTTACAGCTAAGGAAAATCCAAGGGGGGAATTCAGGAAGCTCCGAAGTGAGGCGCGTAGTGTTCGCCTCACTTCGGA
>WMED01019128.1:0-12510 GCA_019650415.1 Pipa parva | reverse complement strand
TAAAGTCCGAACTGTTGTGTATAGGTGCGAATTCACCAGATAAAGACAGTTGCAACAGGCTGCTACTGTTACAGCTGTGAAACTCATAGGTTGGCTGGCCTTATAGGTTGTTGGACATCCTGGTACTTTAGTTGTTTGTTAAGAAGAAAGAGTGGACTCACATGACAAAATTCATTCAGAACAATTCAGATCAATTTGTCCATTGTGTAATATACTGTATGTTGCTGCGAAAAAATTTTTTTTTTCATAAATAGATGTTATAAAGTGAAGTGTTCCTATTTCACATGGATATGTTAAAAGGAGACAATGTCTCCATAACTTCCTTTTTCTATATTAATAACATATTGACAGTATGCATGAATTATCATAAGATATCACAATTTGGTTGCATTTTGGCCGCCGGTATTGCAGTTAGAGCAAGGGACGGCAACCTATGGCTCTTGAGCCAGATGTGGCTCTTTTGATGGAGGTATCTGGCTCTTTGACTGTAACGAGCAGTGCTCACTTGCAAGTACCGCTCATTACAGTCTGCCGTCTAATCACTGGAAAGCGCTGTAGAGACAAAGCTGTCTCTCAGCACTTCCGAGTTGCTAGCCAATCAGGAGCCATTGACGTCACCTTGCTTCCGGGTTGATAGCCAATCCGGAGTCGCTGGCATCACCTATGTGACATCACACATGATGTTAGCGGCTCCGGATTCAAAAGGGCTGAGCAGAACCGCACTATATAGCTCTTTAAGCCAAAAAAGGTTGCCAACCCCTGAGTTAGAGAATAGTTGCATAAATGATTTCAATAGAATTTGCATTCGTTTAAATGGTGGATGATTCTAAACCTATGTTGGCACTTGTTTGCAACATTTGATTAAACCTTTTATATATAGTACTATACGAACAGGAACCCTGCTTTAAGCCCTCAAATTAGCAACTGTTCTTTGGCAGAGTTATGTTTTATGATTTTTTTACTGTACTCTTGAATGTGATTTAGTGAATTAAATTGGTTTCTGTGTTGTTTCTCTGTTTCAGTGTTGTGTATCTATGTAGATACTTGAAAATGTGTGTGGACCCCTGTGTTTTGTTGCTGATTCTGTCACTGTTGTTAAGTTTTGTTTAGGTTCTGGCTAAATATAAAGTTATATTTACATATTTAGCATTATTTGATGGTCATTTCACAGAGTCATTAGGATATAATAAAGCCCTGTATATTCTCTTCTAATTGTATAAAAACCCAGACAGCTACCATCTAACAACACCAAACAAAACAATAAGCAAACACTTCGAACCTCAAAGCCAAACCAGCATGAAACTGCCAAAATTATCACAAAAATTAATTTAAAAAAATGATTGACATTATGGCTCCTCCAATCAGATCCCTTAAATCACAATCTAGCAGGGATCTGATGTTTATCATTCTATATCTGCAGTAGTAATTTGTCAGTTCATTTATTGAAATAAAAGGCATAAGGAAGGTGTGCACAAAGCCTATAGATGTTCCCTTCTTACATCACTGACCAAAAATTATTTCACTCCAATCTTCCAGGAGACTCTAACTGTATATTGTGAATAGATTAATCAGATTCACCTGTTTGGATGTAGTTGCATGGAAGTCTGTAGGAATAAAATTAAATAAAAGCCTTACTTGCATTTTATGCAAGAGCAACTGGGGATTGTTTGTAAGTACTTTAGTAATATTGATCTTGTGTGAGAATCAGGATTAGTTCTCTTACAGCCTCACATTGACTAATGCAGGGTAAGCATCTCTGTAAGAGTGTAAGACTCACTTTCCTTTTATTAAAAATGTAACCAAGCTTCATTAATGTCTATAGTGATCATAAAGCCTCCTGAAATATATCCCTGTGCTTCTGCTGACTATATTCGCTACCTATTTATTGCCAAAATAAATACATAAGTTTGCTCTGCTTTCCATAGGTGCTCCAATATTGGTCGTACTTGCCATTATTCTGCACAGTCCTGACAATTATGGCTTATACAACATTAGAGTTGATCGCTTATCATCCTGCAATTCAGATGCTTCAATGTAAGTATAAAATAATAGCAGTGCATTTTATTACTATTATAAAGTCTTGTGCATTTTATTTTATAATATTTTGGCACGTTTATGCAACTTGATATCAGCAGTGTTTTGATACTTGTGTTGTAAATAATTGTAAATACATTTTACTTATCTGATGTGGAATCATATTATAACCAGCTTTAGAAAATAGCAAATACTTTATTTGGATGAGTTGGTGTTAATACTACACTATTTATAATCCAGTAGCCTCTATCAGAGGAATCAAAAGATGTCAAGTGCTATATGTTTAAAGATGCATACTGCTTTATCCAGAGTGAACTGTAGATGCAGGGACATCTGTCCATCCAGCTATTTGTAACTAGACCTCCTAGTTAGCATCACATAATGATGCAAGCTGATGCTCATAAAAGATGGGGGGCAATGAGTCTGGTATCTATATTCTATGTTATTTTATAGTCCTTTTTTTTTCCCCTTTCTTTCAGATGTTGGTTGACAAAGCCCCTCATTCACCAAGTGGTCAACCTGTCCTTCTTTGCAGGTGTTTTGATCTTTAATAGTGTAATGCTTATTGCTATGGTGAGGTGCATCAGGCGCATGAAGCCACACACCCGCACAGAGAAGGTCCGTCATTGTATAACTCTTTTGGGTCTCAGCTGTATGTTGGGAATCCCATGGGGCATAGCTTTCTTCTCCTTTGGCTCGCTTTATCTGTCAGTTCAGTACATATTCACCATTTTAAATTCTCTGCAAGGTGAGTAGCTATTTTCTTTTAATAGAAACACATCTTTGACCCTACTGAAAATATCTATATATTTCCAAAAAGATTACGGTACACACTCTGTTTTTCTTACATAGAACATACAGACTCATTCTGTATATATGCTCATTAATCAACTTGTGTGTCTTGAGGAAAGTTACACAGTATGCATTACATCCACACACACCACACACAAAAATGTTACAGATATTTATATACAGTACATATATATATGTACACAGATGTATCTGGGCTAGTGTTTTCAATAAACACTTAAAGGGGGTGATTCTCTAAAGTCCAAATTCAACTATTGAATTCTCAAACAGTGGATTCCCATAGCAAATCCACGAATGTGACAATATTTCCATGGTAAAGTCGCAACTGCGACAATATTCTCATTAAAAGATACGACTGCGAAAGTGGCAGTCTATTGTGACTGTCTTTAGGTGGTGAATTCACACCTTTTATGCGACAATTTGGACTTTAGAGAATAAACCCCTGAATGATAGGATTAACTTTACAGCATTAACACAATGAAATATCTCAGGATAATATAATGTTATTTGGTAAAACCAGATAATTACTAAATAATGTTACCAGAAATACAGCTTTACCCTAAATACAGTGACATGTCGCCCGGCCCTTTGTGAATACAGAGATACAGAGAGGTGTGGCATAGTGTGAAAATGACCACAAGACTGCAGTTCTATTCTTCTCAATTTCACAGCTTTAGATGAAATGTATTTTAAATATAACATGTGGTTTGCTGGTTGAAGTTAGAATAGCAGAATGTGATAATATTATGCCTTCATTGCATCTGCAAACTTAATAAATGCATTAGTTCTGATATAAAGCTATGATCATTCAATGTCTTGTTGTCATAAGCTCAGTAGTTTCATCAGACTCTATTTGCTTTTCCGTTTAAAGGACCAGTAACACACAATAATAAAATCTCCCAGTTGGATTGGCATGGCAATTATTCAAATGCAGCACTTCTAAATATGTTAACTTTGAAATTGAATTCATCAACTTCATTGCTTTCTAATAGATGTTCCCTTTACTAATAGCAGCCATGTTGTAAACAGACCTCAACCAGTCCTATTGTTTTTTATGGAGCTTTAAACAATACATATTCAGGAATTGTACCAGAAAGTCCAAATTTTAAAGCTAAATACCATGCTTTATAGACACAATTTATAAGCACAGAAGCACACATTAAATATATAGTAACTAATAAATGCATTTGAAGCAATTTTATTTTTTGTTAATATTTTTTAAATGCTTTTTTTGTAGAACACTCATAATATTATGTGAGTGATTACATTCATGAAATAGATTCTTATTTAAATGGTACTATATACAAACAGATAATTATAGCCCACTTTTCCTTACAATCAGTACTTGCTCCTTGTGCAGGATGCTGAAGACAATCCTGCTCTACATGTATAAATTAAAAGGCATGGCCTAAATTATAAATACATAAGAGATAAAAAAAAATATAAGTTCCTTTTTTTATAAGCCAATCATTATCCAGCATATCATGCCACAGACTGCAACTGGATAGAGAGCAGGAAATCGTAACCCCTCAGGAAGGTGTTCGTAACATTTTGTTGCATTCAATTTCAGACATTATGAAGCTAAATTAAATAATATCTATCCTTCCTTCTCCCTGCTATGTGGGAGATATCATTATTGTTCAGAGACATTAACCCAGTGATGCCCAACCTATGGCCTGTGGCACATATCCAGCCCGCGACGCGGTGCTATCCGGCCCTCAAACTTCTGCCCACAGTGCAGGAAATTGACAACAGAGAAGGAGGACCTGGTCAGATTATTACTAAACAGGATGCCAGTTCAGTAATATGCTGTTTACAGTATCTCACAATTGGGGAGAATGCTTCCCCGAATTGTTAAGACCCTTACTTCTGGGTTCGTTATGTGCTAGAACACATATGCGTTCCATTAGTCGGCACCGGCTGTTGATTTATATGGCCCCCAGGCCAAAAAAAGGTTGGGCATTACTGCATTAACCTATTTTCAGCAGGATTGCCCCACCATTACAGTACAGAGATGGCAGGATGCCTTTTGATCCTCTAATTCAGCGATGGCGAACCTATAACACACATTCCCTCTCTGTGAGCACGTGTGCCATTTCCACCGCTGCTGTCCTCTATCCCCCAGTGAGCGAGTGCTCCTCCAGTGCAGGCAGTGGACCCTACCTGATAGTTTTCACGGTGGATCCGTGGCCTATGCTGAAGGAGCACTTGCTAGCTGGGGAGCTCTCCTTCCCCGATGCAGGCGCGATAAATATGGAACAGTTGCGAGATACTGCGATTGGTTCCAAAAACCTATTGATAAATTGAAATGTTTTAAACGTGATGAAACCCTAAAAAATAAATTACAAATTAAATTTTTAATTTCAAAACACTGTTTAGCCTTTATTGTTCCTCTTATTAATGCCTTTTTAAATCTTTTTTGTCTTCGACTTGTTTACTTTGGATTTTATTTGGATAGTATTATATATCTTGCTAAAAATGAATATAAACATCAGCTTTTAATATGACAGAAAAACCCTATTACAAATGTTAACATGCAAAGAACAAATATTCTGGGCAAACTGCAAATTGTCATTTATTCCTCGTTCTTTACTGCTTGATGCAAATAAATAAACCATGGTTATAAAAAGGATATATTATTAATGCTTATTTATTTATTTGAATTAGGCTTATTTATCTTCGTCTGGTATTGGGCATTGTCTCAGCCCCATGTGAAGGACACATCTCGATCATCTGACAGCACCAGCGCAGTTCCAGTATCACCGAAAAGTGACCAAAGCTCGATGATGTCAGATCATAAGAAGCTCCTCACCTGAGGATTGAGGACTGGGACTGAGAGATGATATTCCAATGTTTCTAGCTATCTTTGCTAGTCTTTACACTGCAACAGGTTTAATGACCTGGATTCTGAAGACAACATCCGTGTGACATTCCTGCAGCTGTATAAACTGCCTACTTTTCAAATCTCTATATTAGCACTTTAGGTACTGGGAGTAGTTAGAAAGACGACTTAGATCATTACAAATGGCATTTATGGTTCCCTGTGAATAGCCTTTTTCTAATCCGCATGGTACAGCTATTACTGCAAAGCTAAAGAGGAAGGTGTTGGAACACATCCTTCTTCTGTATGAAATGCAATCATATGTTCCTGCTGGATGGGGACATGTTTCAGACAGTTGCTTTCTTAGCCTCTAGATTTTGTGTGCCATAGTTGTCAGTGGCCTTATAAACATTATTTTCCCTAAGGCATTTTTTTAAAAATTATTTTTATTTAAAGCACTTGCTAGCAAGAAAAATCCTTCATTTATTTATCAACATTCACATTTAGATTTTGCATCAATTGACACTGGCAGTTTATTCACATGTGTAGCCCCATCGTGGGTTGCTATGAGGGTCTTGGGCTTATTGGCTTTCACACTTTCAGGGTATTGTATCCACTCCCACAGGCCTTTATCTAATAACCCATAGCAACAATTCAGCACTTAGGGGGTTATTTATCAAAGTCCGAATTGTCACATAAAGGTGTGAATTCGCCACTTCTACATATTCAGGCATTCAAGTAACCCTGTGATATGGCGTATTTGCCAGTTATTGATGGTTGCACAATTCACAATAGATGGCTACTGACTTTACTATGGGAACACTGACACGGTTGCGAATTTGCTATGGGAATTCTCTGTTTAGTAAATAAGGAGTAGAGAATCAGAGCATAGCAACCAGAAGTGATGAGAATTTATTAGACAGTCAAATTCTCACTTTTATAAATAACCCCCATTATTAGTCTTCTGCAGTTAGAATAATGAATGCAGACATGTGATTGGTTGTTATGGGTTATTAAACCTGGAGAGTATTTTCCCTTGTTGATTCAAGGAATTTTCCTTTAATTGTCTCTTTTATACTAATGACTGCTCCATATACACATCTGCATGAAACATATTTTCACACTTATATATTTAGTTGTAATAAAATGCCTTTTAGCTTACAAATTCAGTAACACTCATCTGTTAACAAAAAATTAGACACATTGACCTAAAATATGAACGTCACAAATAGGTGAATAACATAGCTGCAATACGTCTTAACAGATAAATATATACACTGGATCTTAAACAATGACAGGATAATTAAGCAGTACCATTCATTGACTGGTATATTGTGTAACACAGTATACTGAGCAGACTGAAACATGAATGCTGTTAAAAAAATATATATATATGTATCTTTGCATCAAGGTCTTGCCCTGAAATAACATTCTATAAGCATTCTAAAACCATATCTGTTCTAGTGAGCAGATAAGGACACAGCCAGCGTGCCAGTTATATTGGGTAACACTCTTTATAGGTGGGTGTACACAAGCCTTATCCATATGCAGGGGCGGTTTTGGCCCTATTGACGCCCTGGGCGAACCTCCTCTTGACCTCCCCCGCGCACCTCCTCAAGCGTTACAGCGATGCTCTGCCTCTAATGAGGTGAGTTGAATGCAATGGTGCTTCTTAGATGTTTCAGGTCTTGCCGGCAGCTGCCAAATACAGCCAACAAGACCCGAAGCAGCCAAGGAGCGCCGTTGCATTCAACTTACATCATTAGAGGAGGTGCGTTGCTGGAACTCTGGAGAAGGTGAGTTTATCCACACATCGCCAGCGCCTCTCAAATAGATTGCGCCCTGGGCAGTCACAACATTGCCCATTGGTAGAACTGGCACTGTCCATATGGTACAACAAACTATTGATGTGGTCACAATAGCATGTGTGGAGAAACTGCAGATTTTTTTGTGTGTTGAACTTTAGCTATTTTCCCTCAAGCACTTGCTGGACACATAAAGAGAACACCTGTGCCAGCTTATTAAAGGGACACTAAAATCTCATAACAAACACCTCTGCATAGGTTAGCCAAAGTGATAATAAACTTATTACCTCGACACAATCTATATTTAATTTACCTATATCCAAATGTCAGTTGTTACATGTCTCTCAGGGAAAGCAGTACATGGCATCCATTTTGTGATTTTAGTAACTCCCCCAGCCAGTGCAGTGTCCTTGACACTTCTCAATGGGGTAAAATACCCAACTTGAAAGTCAAAGCATTACTATGAAGTAAATTGAGCATATGGATCCATGACAAGATAAAATATGCCAACTAGATCATCAATTCAATATAATCCCCGCAGCACAATGCTAAAGTGGTTAAAGGGAAAATCTGCGTCTGTTTTGCTTTATACTTATTCACTTTCAAAAGCACAAGCAACTCTATCTTCAATCCAAACAATAGCTGCAAAGATCATCTCTTTATCCAGTTATATTTAATTATATTGTAAATACAATACTGCAGAAATGTATATATACATGCCAGCATTACCTATGAAAGAGGGAAACTTCAGACTTTAAGGTATTTTATTACCTATCAGGTTGTATATTTCAAATATTTCCCTTTTCAAATAGGAGTGTATTCCCAGTAAAAACATTAATATTCTGCAAAATTTACAAAAAAGAGTCTCTATTAAAGAAATGGTCTTGTCAGTTTATATTATAGGTATAGTTGCTACATTATATCTTTAAAACCAAACACATGTAAAATGTATGGAGTCAAACTTAGTTTAAATGCTTTCTGCATGGCTACTAAAAAGGTGCACATGTAGCTTGCTTCTAAACTCAGATCAGCACTGCAGCATGTGCATTTTTAATGTGTTTGGATTTAAAGGGATGAGGTGGCATCTATAATTATAGGTGTTTTGTTTTAAGGAACTTATTTGGATACATGCCAAAGTTTCAATTAAAAGAAGAAAATATGAATTACAATAAATGAAAGGTTACATAGATTGCAAAACACTTCAGAACTATTGCAATGCAGTGCTTTGCACTGAATTTCATACAGCCCTGTATTAGGTATATATTAGATATGTTTAAATCTATCTTTTTAAAGGGAGTGCTATAATGTTTTCCCTTGTTCAACTGCTAATCTGTAATCATGTCTCCCTTCTTGTTATAGACTGCTGAAACCATGTGGTATGCAGCTAAATTGATTAAGGATTTGTTTGGCATATCCATCCCTTTAACACCAAAAATACTCTAAAATATCCGTTGTGCAAGGACTATAATAGATTAGTTCAGATGTGCACTGAAGGGCTGCAGAGAATTCAGTGGAAACTGCAGCATGCATCACAACACATTATCTACCCTATGAAGCAATTATACATGGTTGTGTCTAACTAACTGAGAGAAAAACCCTACAATTCAAGTATAATATTCTGTTTGATTGAAAGAGAATCCAACATTAGATTAGTTCTTAATTTGCTGCTCTTTACTTTTAGATTTATTTGATAGTTATATATTAGCCTATTTTGCCTCAGTCCCTAAATGTTACACATCTACAGGAGCCATGGAGAGTCTGAGCTAATATCATTAAAGGAACGGGTCTGTAATTGGGTTACTGGTTTATTACACTGTATTTGCACAAGTGAAGTCAGACCTTTGCATCAAACTCATCAGTTCTATGCAAAAATATTTCTAAGCTTTACTTCTTTAATGCAGAATGTGCACAATATCAAGGCAAACAAAAAGGCTTTGTTTTATAGTCAAGATTCAGTCTGTTATAGCAGATTGTAGGGCAGGTCTGTAAATACACTATGAAGTAACAAGAGACAAGTTTGGCAACATGCATTTTATTAAATAATTTATATGCATACACTGGGAAGTAGGCAAGTCTGAACAATGGAAGATGTACCACTCACTGCAACCATCTTAATGTGCGCAAAAGTTACACTGTACTGATTTTAAAAAATAATGTGAAGATGTAATTTATTTGCATGTTAAAGTTAACATACCCCGTTTTGTGTGCACTGTATATTATTCAATGAACTGGTGTCATGACTTTTGTGAACATGTTCATATATCTTAGAGGGAACTTTTTATAAAACAGCATCATGGTCACCCACAGCGATGTACATGAGAAAGTACTGTAGCTAGGGGCACAGTCAGTTCAGCAAAGAAATTAGGCCAAGCCAGACACTTACTAAAATTATTCTGCCTATATGACCCAAACCCTAACTCAGAAATACTTCACAATGTGACTTATGGCTTAGAGCATAAAAGTGCCCAGAATTCATGATAGATTAAAAAAAACAAACTCCTGTGTTTTCATTTGCAGCCAGGGGCTATAATCACAAAGAAAACAGGAGGACAAAACACATGTGCTCAAAATTTGCAAAATAGAGACAATATCATCATGCAAAAAGAGAGGAGTCAATAAGAAAAACTGCTGGATGGAAGAGGGCATTAACCCACACCATCACAAATAACAACAGTATACAATATCTAAATTTGTTTGACAAACAATAATTACATCAACATAACAGAACAGGAGGGCATCCCCTCCAAAAATGTACACTAAACCCTCACTAGCTACATGTAAAGTGCAAAGATCTACAGTGCTAGAGAACAATAAATGAAAGTTCCAAGAGATGAATAAATAATTGCCCATATGAATGAGTCCCAGTAGTTGAACAAATTCTTGAAAATCCCATAATTCAAAGAATCAAAGGTACAAACTTATCAGTTGTATAATCCTCACAAGTAGCTATACAGTCCCTCTGCCAATATACAATTCTTAGCTGATACAAATTGAGTGGATCTTGAGAATGTTCCAAAGTGTTAATTTTGCAGTGAGATCACAGTCCAGGGTTACAAAGTATGGAGAGCCAGGGGAAATTGGGAACAAACGATTATATATCAGCGCTACCAAGTAAGCTTAAAATATCTCATGAGGTATGTTAGGGCTTTCTATATTATAAAGGGTTTAATTGTCACATAAAGATACCACCTCTCTCCTCACATGATAAATATAGAGCGATCCTTTTCCAGTCCTAGAGCCCCCCTGGATGCCCACACCTTATAGTGCAAGTGTAGCACAGCTGGATAAAACATTGTTGTTTCCCACTACTACTGTTGTCTCTTTCTCTAGGTGAATCTCCATTGGAACATTCAGTCCTTGCTGCACATTGAGGGTAATAGATGGCAGACAAAGTACCTGCAGGTACATTCTATTAGGTGTGTGTGTTAATGCCCTTCTGTCTGTTTTTAATATTGTCTTCTCTCTTTCTGAATGATCGTCTCTTATTTTTTGGTTTTAATTTTGGGTGCACGTGTTTTGCTCTCCTGTTTCCTTTGTTCTCTTATATTGAGGGGAGTATGTGCACCACACCGATACTAGGAGTTTTCAATTTATCTACATAGTGCTACTCTATAGGCTTGAGTACCTAGGGCTATAGTCTACTTCAATGTATCTGACTTTTTTTGGGTACTGACCAGTGCAAATCATGGTCTGTTGTGCACTGAGGGAGCGCTATCATTTCTGACATTGCTAAAAATGAGATGTTTCACTGAGAAAGACCTTCGTGTGATGAATGGTGGATGCCATTAAAATTTTATGTGAAACATCTGCTAAAATATGGGATTGGTGATATCAGCTCTGTCCCCTTGAATAAATATTTCTACCCATCAAGACAACTATTGGGTTATAGCATTAAAATGTTATTTTATTTTTGGTCCCTCTGATTATATTAAGCTGTAACTTAGACCTCACAGAGCTGGCATTGATCCCTTTTCAGATTCTTTAATTATTTCAGAATTCAAATGCTGTTCATAATAGTCAATAACATGTTCTACAAATGCACGTACCAGAATACAAATTTATATGTTTTATAAGCACATTCTGGACTTGGTGACTTTTTCTAAAACCTGTTTTATTCAGTGATGTAATTAACATATTGGTTTTATGAACCTTTTCTGTATATGTGATAATTGTAAGAGATATCAGAGAACATTTTTCAGATTAAAAGTTTAAACAATACTGTGTATTTATTCACAAGATCACTGGGAAACAAAATGCTTTATATTTAAAAACATGCAGTTTTGGTTGAGATTTTCAGAAGAAGGCAAGTGTGTATGGAACCATTTCTAGATTAAGGGGAGTGTGACCTTCATCACTTTTCTCCCAGCTGTAGATGATGTGACTTTTTACTTTACTTCCCATGCCTTGGATAAATGTTTATACAAATCAAGGAAAAAAAAAAAATTAAAAAAAAAAAAAAAATTGTGAGATTTAAGCCACAGAAGGATATTTGTGCTTCCCACCAAAAGCACTGGAAAAGACAGTGACGTCTGAGTAACATATTAATCTGGTTGGTTAATTTGACACTGAAGAGGTCATCTTGTTTGATGAAACATTTACAATTAAACTGCCAAATTCAGAGAACTAAAGATTATAACTTACTACCCAAACTACCGACACCACCAGTCTTCCAGACAAACTGCTATTAAATTGCTGCAAAATATTGTGTCCATTTATTAGTAATTATTGCACCAGCTGCACTCATGTTTTTATTAGTGAAAAATCAGTGTTGAAAACCAGGCGCAACTGATGTATGAAGCTTAGAACGATTTTAAGACCTATTATAAGAAGTAAAAATTAATGCCTGCCTGAACCCTGGTGTTAGAGAAGCAGTTACGCATGTGTAAAAATAAAAAAAATTATACGCAAATACCATTAAAAGTGCTTAAATGTTGGCTATGTACAAGTGCTGGTCAACGAATTAGAATAATTTGAAATAGCGCAATCATGAAATTTTTTTAATGCATTTTTTGTGCAGAAAGCAAATCAGGTGTTCACCGC
>WMED01019127.1:0-12510 GCA_019650415.1 Pipa parva | reverse complement strand
GATTTTTGCGTGGTCTTGCATTCCACTGATATATCTTGTTAAGTTCATAATCGCGTGTATCGCTATTAAATTTTTTCTTTTTTACATCAATAATAGATTTTTCATAAGTAATGAGAGTATCATCAAGTTGTTTGTCGAGTGTAGACAAGGAATCAGCAAAGTCCAATTTAGACAATTCAATCTGCAATAGCTCAATCTCATGATGTAGGTCTTGGATTTATTGTTCCTTAAATTCCAATAAGATCCCAATGAGTTTGAAGGAACACTCAGTGCGTGTATCACTATCCTCCCATCTAGATGCTAGCTCATGCTCTTTTGGGATACAAATAGGAATTTTTTTAATTTTAGAATTACCAACAGAATATTTTCTTCTGTACATGAAAATCCTTTACGAAGTTTGGCATCGAATTTCTTTAAAAGTACTGTTACTGATTTTGACAATTCAGATTTGCGGGGTGCATACAGATCCCTGGAAACTTTACTTAAAAAAGAAACCAGGATTTGGTGGGATCTTAGAACCCTTAAGGAATATACACAAGTTAAACGTATACCACGTGGTCTTAGGATTAAAAAAAATCCTATTTGTATCCCAAAAGAGCAAGAGCTAGCATCTAGATGGGAGGATACACTCACTGAGTGTTCCTTCAAACTCATTGGGATCTTATTGGAATTTAAGGAACAACAAATCCAAGACCTACATCATGAGATTGAGCTATTGCAGATTGAATTGTCTAAATTGGACTTTGCTGATTCCTTGTCTAAACTCGACAAACAACTTGATGATACTCTCATTACTTATGAAAAATCTATTATTGATGTAAAAAAGAAAAAATTTAATAGCAATACACGCGATTATGAACTTAACAAGATATATCAGTGGAATGCAAGACCACGCAAAAATCCACCTATGACACCTAAATCCATTCTTAAATACAAAGGCAAGGATAAGAGATCTGTTACTTTTACTGACACCAGTGAAAGTGATGCTGATGTCAGTTCCTATTCGGGAGGATCCTATTATGCTGTTTCCCAATCATCACCTTTTCCACATTCACAAAGGGACCAATGGCGGTCAAAAAACTGGGAGGATGCACCATACAAAAGAAGGAGACAGAGGGTGCTCATTTCATTGCTTTTACTGGATGCTTGGATTTTAATCTTTTGATTAATAAAAATTGGATGTTTTTAACGAATTTTTGGAGTGCCGGAGCAACTTCCTTCCTTCTTTGTGTGAAGTATGTTAAGGCACCGTTGAATAATTTCTCTGGTAACCTTACTAATAGTTCAACATACCTATCTTTCATTTTGTGCTAATTGGTCAACAATTTGGCTGTTTATTACATTAGATGTTTAATAAATATGTTTATCTAATTATTCTATGTAATGTATGTATTTTTATTAGTTATTTAAACTAATGGTGGAAAATATTTGCCATAAACATTTCATAAAAGAAATGCACATGCTACATTTATAATAATCAGTTATTCACAGAGTGCTGGTTTCCATCTTCAAACTAATTGCCACCTACTGAGAATGGTGTTGAATCTGTTATCAACATGGAAAATATTTTCTCTGCCCCCTACAATCATCTACCACAAAATGGTGCCTATTTCTATTGAACACAACTAGAATAAAGGGGAAATATGAGTTCCAGTATGTACTGCCACATAAAAATAATAATCTAGAATCAATATTTTTTTAGCATCCCTTGAGTTCATATTGAATTTTTTTACCAAGATTTAGTGCTTTAAATGCATAAATCTCACTGGTTGCCTGCCCAGTCTTGCCCACTGTGAGCTGTGTATCTTGTGTTTATTCAGTACACAAAATACAGAAAGACTGTACAATTCTTTCATCCACATATATTAAAAAAATATATTGATTTTAGATAATGATTGTTTTTTGACCAGGCACACTAGACCCTGGGGTTCCCCTTTAATTAGTGGCACAGGTCTGTCTAAGGATTTTTTGCATAGGTCTGTCTGAGGATACATTTTGCATGATCTCATGTAAAGATAGCCTCAATGCAGCATCATATTACAAATAAGCATCAGCCTCAGCCACCACTGCCTTGTCATTTTCTTTACCTATTATCAAATGGAAATATATATTGAGTCCCTGTCCTTCTACATAGAACACAAAATAATGCACCACAATTTTGTACCCATACAGTACAGATGATCTAGATGTTTCTCCTTATTCCTAAGTCTGCTGCTGTATGACATATTTATTTAAAGAACAGTTTGTTCCTTTGCACAGAAAAAAATTACAGCAATGATTTTCAGACAGCTTTTCTATTGGGAGAATCAAACAGTTTTGTCAAACGCTTGTCTTTTTTATTTTTGTTCAGAGCTTATTTATTTTCTTCACATATTTGCAAACCAAGCAGTGCATCTAAAACAAATTAAATTGAACAGAGGGATTTAAAGACAAAGCTATAGTCTGTTTAAACAAAAATAAAGTTACTAGCATAATGCCATAATTGAGATTTGGATTGTTTTATGATTTTTGTAACTGGTTTGAAGGATAGTTTATCCAGCAGTCGTATCTTCCGCAACCCCACACAGTCTACAAATGCTTTTAAATATAGCTTGTGGGGTCGGTAAGGTTCAGGGGTTGGTCAAGGTTGGAATTATGGCACCCCTCCCTTCACACTGTTCTTTTATATAAGGCACAAGTTTAATGGAGATGAAAGGTTCCTGCAATTATACTTGCATAGGAGAAATTACTTTCCTCTGCAGTTTAACCACTCATACCTAAAAGGTTGAAATTACACCTATAACTATGTTAAAAAAAAAAGAAAAAAGCTTACATTTTATGTTACATGATACCCTACTTCCCTAATTACCATATGGTGCCCTACTTACTTGCCAACTTTGAGCTCATCAGAAATATGTCATTGCAACTTCTTCAAACAGAGGTTGAAAAAACCTTCAGTCAATGAATACATTCTGATACCGAGTACTTCTACTGTTGGAAGACGTCAGTGGTTGTAAGCTGGTTGCTTAGTTTTAACTTACCTTGTGTCCTGTTTTCTACCTTCTGATTTTTTTCTACAGAAGTGAGATGAAATGTACAGCAATTTCAGGGAATTAGGCTGTAAGCTTAAAAAAGGACCTCAAATGTGGTACTTTTCAATTTATTACCTGTCCCACGAGACCCAACAGAGAGGCAATGGGAGATTAGGGAGATAAACAAAGAACTGGTGTAGGAAAGAAGGGTTTCTGTTTTGAAGAACTGGACTGACTTTTCAGTGAGCTACAAGCTCTTCAGTAGGGATGGGCTGCACCTAAATGGGGAGGGTGCAGTTTTATAAGGGGAAAGGATGGCTAGTAGGGTGGATGAGTGTTTAAACTAGGGATGGGAAGGGAGGGAAATAGTGTAAAATGAGGATTAATTGATGAAACTGGGATGGAATGGAGGGAAGGGTTAAAATAGCTGATATGGTTAGGGTTCAGGTTAAAAATAACCAAAAAGCTGCTAAATTGTATTGTGACATGCTAGAAGCCTAACAAATAAAATGGCTGAACTAGAATTATTGATATTTAAAGAAAATATAGTGAGAATTTTGGAAACATGGTTTAATGATAGCTATGACTAGGCAGTTAATCTAGAGGGATACACATTGTTCAGAAGGGACTGTAAATAACAGAAAGGGGGAGGGGTTTTCCTTTATGTGAAGTCTTGTCTAAAGCATTTATTAAGGGAAGATATGTATGAGAACTATAAAAATGTGGAATCTTTATGGGTAGAATTACATGGAGGGAAAAACAGTAATAAAATACTGATGTGCATTTGCCATATACATTGTCTCTAAATATATTTAGTATATAAGTATTTGCTTCCTTTTGCTACTTATCTAACCCCACTTATGCAATAAACTCTACGATGTGATGAATTCGCGACCAATTCTGGCGCTTACTTCAGTCGTGGACTTACAGAGCTCTTCATATCACTTTGTGTGCGTGTTGAAAAGTAATTCAGATATTCAGCAAGTGACAGAGTCTGTCAAAGGAGCAGATTCTGCTGGGCGTACTGCTCTGAATTCACCATTTTGCCTTCACCAGATCAGAGTGGCGAATTAAGGGGTTGATGGCACGGCTACAGTGTTGCACAAGGCTACTATTTATTCAACAGTAACAATGGCCACTGGAACTAAATGAGTCTACTATTTAACATGAACTAGACCCAAGATGACATATAAAAATAAGTATTTTTCACTTATATACAGTAAGTGGGATATGATGAGACTGACATCACTGCCCTTCACTGGAGGAATTCGCCTCACTCCGCATCCAAATATTGTGCAACTGACTACGCCGTACTATGCATGTGACAGTGTCTGATGCTGTTGACTGCTCCATGAAAAATAAGTGAATTTGTTTCTTCCTGATCGTAGTGACAGGAACAGACATGAACTAACTATGCTAGGCGAATTCACACCAATTTACTAAATGACCCCCTAAATTAATTTTACTGGGCCACTAACACATTTAACTTTTAGAAAGGCTAAATTCAATCAGCTTAGAGATGCCCTTACTTTAATTGACTGGGACAATGTTCTCAATAGTAAAAGTATAAACACTAAGATGAAATTTATTAAACTTGGAAAACCACTCCCGGTCTTTCCAAGTTTATCGAATTAGATCTCGCATTTTTCTCACAAGATTTATTAAAAAATTTTTGAGATCAAGTTTTTCAATCTAGATTTTTTTCAATTTTTCAATGGAGAGGTAGCCATACTATTAATGGCTAATGGCTACCTTTCCATCGAAAAATCGAGATTGAAAAACTTGATCACAAAAACTCAAAAAAATCTTGCAAGAACAATGCGAGATCTTGCTCAATAAACTCAGAAAGAGAGAGTGCAGTCTTTCCAAGTTTAATAGATTTCGCCGTAAATGGAATATATAAATAAAAATGATAAATTTACTGCTCATTGTGAGTGTACATACCATATGGCAATAAAAGGATAACTCTCCTGCTCATGTGCGCTTCTTCAGTGCAGGCCACGGATCCGGTCTGAAAACTGTCAGATCGGGTCCGTGGCCTGTACTGAAGGTAGGGTTTGGCAACAGCTCATGTGCCAACAGAGAGGGCTCTGCGTTCCTTCTCTGGCACGTGTGCCCTAGGTTCGCCATCCCTGCGGTAAGGTGACAGCATTAGAATAACCAGAAGTATTCTACAATGAGAGGAGCAAAAATAACAGGTGTGATGCCAAAAATCTAGGAACAACTCTTGTGTATTTAATTAATTTAAGTATCAAATCTGTTCAACCACCAATAGATAATAAAAAGTTCTGGGCACTCGAGGAGCTAGCCATAAACTAGAGGGATTCATTCATCAAATCTGGAAGGAACATAAAAGACTCCTGGTACTATTACCAGTGCAGTATGCCCACAATATTTTATTGGGTAAGGAGTCACTGTGATGCATGTATGAGGTCTGCATGTATTAGAAAAACTCTAAAACAGAATTTTCTGATTTAAAAAAGAAAATCAGGTTAAATAATTCAATGTATTAAAAAATGAGGATGTTGCATCTACAACCTCCATATGACACTGTGACTCATGGCATCTGGCATCAAATTGTTTATGTGTTAACATTTCCTTCCTGTGCACAGTTACTATAATATAAATAAGATTCCCATCCTAGACTTTTGGATGCTCCATTAAGTAAATGAAATAAAGGCATTCGCAGTTTCTTAGTTTTTAACATCCAAGGTGATTAAGTAAGTAATAAAAATGATACTGAGGAAAAATAATTTTACTGAGCCCTGTCCAAAGCAACAGACACTTATGACTACAACAATAAACAACTTTCCTCAGCTTTGTTTAGACAGCATCAAAAAGCCATGCATTTTCATAATCCAGTAAGAAAAATAACTAAGCACTATTAGCGTGGGAGTGTAGAATGTTTATCTTCTGAAGAACTGTCAGCGCCAGTGTTTATTAGTCAGGCGTGTGTACATCTGGTTGGCATTATGCCTACTAGCTCATCTACTAACTTGCAGTAGTTTTGCTTCATTTGAACACTTGGTAGATCATGGATTGCATATCCCTTTCACTTTTTCTCATAAATACCACAAATAAATTAAACAAAACAATGTAGGCCCCATGCACCATACAGTTTATTTTGAGCCTTTGCATAGCTGTACTACTGCAGTAGAGATGTCCTTCAAAGAATTCCAGCAAAGAAAGCAGATGCCTGATAGTTTGAAAGAAATGCAAAAGTTTCAAATGATTCAGGAAATTAAATATTGATTCTCACATTAACAAATCAGTATAATTTTGAATCTCAGTATGTGAAAAGGCGGTCTAGTAGTAACAGTCAGTACAGATTGTTCAGAAGAAAACATTGATTCTGAATTAATGGGCATATTTTTAAAATTGTCAATATCATTAATTTACATATCTGGGAACCTTGAAAACACATATTGCCTTAAGATCTGGGTTTGGATGGATGGATGGCTGGCTGGCTGGCTGGCTGGATGGATGGATGGCATTGTTTATTGACACAATTTGCCTTAAGCAGTAGGGGGCAAAGCGTTTTAAATGATCCAATTTTTAAACTTACAGTTCTTTCTAGAAACATAATCCATATGCCCGATGTGTAAGAAAAAGAAACCAGTCTAATTCTTGTAGGTCTGATGTTGTTAGGCAGAGGTTCCAGGGCAAATGTATCATAGAGTGAAGAAGCAGCATTACATGCCAATTTGACAGTATTGTATTGACTTCTCTTGTGTTTTAGGGAGAAAAAAATTATTTCTAAGTTACCCGTTGCAATGCATAAAAAAATTAGAAATTAATTTAGCAATGCAGATAAAGGGTATGAAAGGTTTGAATAAAACATTATTTCTATTTGACATGTATACCTATAACAGAAAGCCAATTTAAACATTAAAATGTAATAATGATTTTGGGATCAGTAGTACTTGCCTCTTGTTTAAACAGCCCTGCTCCCCCAGCCCTTCTATGTACAGGCTTTTCCTGTCTAGTGCCGATAATCCCCGTCCCTGAGTGACATCACTCACTATACAGAGAGCTCCATCTTGTGAGGAATCCCTTCCCCTTCTCCTTATCTAAAAAGCCTGTTCCTTACCCTGAGCATATGCTCAGCTGTGGAGAGAGGAAGTCAGGGAAAAGAGGGGGTGTGGCTGCATACAGCAGGGAACTCTCAGAGGGAGAGAGCAGTTACAGAGGGGATATTGAGCTATGGTGATTTAAGAGGTGAGTCAGGAGTTTCTTAATGGCTATCTTTCTTGACAATAGGTAAATGGGGGGGTTTTCTTTATATACAGGGTTTACATACCTTTTAAACAAAAAGTAATACCAGCACTTGTACACCAACTGTATTAGAAAACACAATAAAATAGTGCAGACAAGAGTCAGGAAATTTTATGGTTTACTATAAATATGGTAAATCATGTCTATGGCTCTTGTAATGCTTATAGAATTGTGAAGCCCAAGGGAATATTCTAGCACTTAGATTAATGATAAAACAAAAGCAATGCCAAAAGACAAAGTTAAAGTAAACACCATGAACATATATTCAGTAAATATAAAAATAAGAAAAAGCTAAAATCTAAAATCTAATATACAGTATGTCTGGAAAGAATCAGCTTCATTGATTATATGTTGTTGTTATACTGGCTTTTAAGTATAACAAACAATAATTCAAAAACAATACCTTATAGCACCAGCACTACAACTCTGTGAACAGGAAGCAAAGTGTACATACACACATCTCCCCTGCACCATGTGACTTGCAGAGTAAAGTAACATAATAACATAGTAACATAGTTTATAAGGCTGAAAAAAGACACAAGTCCAACCAAATCAGCTTATTTTACTGCAGTGTTGATCCAGAGGAAGGCAAAAAACCCATGAGGCAAGAGCCAATTATCCTCATATTATGGAAAAAAATTCTTCCTGACTCCAAATATGGCAATCAGAATAATTCCCTGGATCAAGGTCCCACCTTCAGTTATCTATTACCCATAACTTGTAATATTCTTACACAGAAGGATCAGAATAATTCCCTGGATCAAGATCCCACCTTCAGTTATCTGGTAACCATAACTTATAATGTTCTTACACTAAATGAAGGCATCCAAACCAATTTTGAACTCTTTAGTTAACCACAACAACTTTTTCAGAAAGAGAGTTCCATAGCTTCACTGTTCTTACAGTAAGAACTATTGTACGACCAACCAAAAAACGAATCAATCAGAAATGTTTCTGTGAAGAAAGCGCAAACAAATATGCACACAATAGTGCCTGAATCTGTGTAGACAAATTTATAAGTGAAGGAAAGACTTCCCAAACGTCCCCAAGGCGAGTGAGATGCTGAAATAGCGCCCAAAACAACTGTGAACAAATCAAGATATGTGCAAAATGGCTGCTCACCAGAAGCATCAATAGAAAATTGCCTTCAAAGAACGTAATAGTGACGGCAATTTTCTTTCGCCTTGGGGACGTTTGGGAAGTCTTTCCTTCACTTATAATTTGTCTACACAGATTCAGGCACTATTGTGACAAATAAGTTCCCGATGCACACGGGGCAGGACAAAAGAGTACATCAGGTGGCCAGGGTGACTTCTGATGTGCCACTCCACACTCCATCATAATATATGTACCAGTTACATATTTAAATAATGTGATCATGTTACCCCATAATCTCCTTTACTTCAATGCTGAATATGTTTATTTCTTTAAATCTATTATTATAACTAAGATCCACCATTCCCCTTTATCAGTTTTGTTGCCCTTTGTTGAACATTTTCATCATTGTAGGATGATTGAATTAACGATGCAAAGTGCACCCACTGCACAATAATGTACAATTATATGAAATAGACTCCTCATTTTCAAGCACTATTAGAGATAATATGTTGTATTAAAATTATACTGCAATGGCAAATATAATTCTTAAAACTGTGTTGAATGCTTAAAAACATTTATTTCACTCCAGTTCTTAATATTGTTAATACATTTTTATTTTAAAGACTAAGAAATATGCTTAGCTCTAGTGAGCTTAATTCAAGTACACACTTAAGCCAGAAAGCCATTTCGTGTAAGGAAAACAGATTGTGCCCTGATTTATTTGAATTCCCCACCAGAGCATACAGTAGAAAAAGTAATTTTGTTTTTTTTTTTCAACTTTTTTTTCTCAACGGTTATGGGGAATTTAAGACAAGGAAGCGATGTTTAAGTTTTCAGTTCGGCGTCTCCTATTTAACATTTTCCACTCAAGAGTGAGCAAAGCATCTGGAAAAACTTGGCAAATTGATTCAGAAATGATCTACTGTGTCAAAAAGTCTTACAATTTAGGATGAGCATCTGTCTGTTTGAGCCTGCAGAAATCAGTAAAAATCACTGGGGAAATAGAGTGAGTTATAGGTTTTTTATTGAGACTGAGAAAATAGTATTAATCAAAGGTACATTTGAGTGGATTTAAATGCAAAAATTAGCTTCTTAACCCTCCAGGTAGTCAGTTTTGCACTGTATTTTCTCATCTTAAAGAATTAATATAGTTAAATATTCAAATTTATGAATGTGGCAAATGCATACATTTATGGGACAGGCTTAACTTTGAAAACTGTGCTCCAAAGTCTGTTGTTCCTTAGTAGTATTAAAAAGATGAAGAATGGGGGGGGGAGAGTTTCTTCTTCCTGAGATTTATATTATTATAAATGCAACCCATCAAAACCAGGGGTTTGTTGAGGTTGTTGGAAAAAATGACTCTATAATAAGTAAAGAATCATCAGTGATGTCCAATAAGGATGTCTGAAATTTTGGGATGGGAGTATCTGAGCCAATCTGAGTGAGCAAAATATACCAGTAGTTTTTTTTTTTTTGCACAAGTAGATAGAATTACCCCAACAAAGGGAGACACTAAGGGAAAATGGTCAGGGATATCACAATTCAATATAAGAGACCAAAGCTCGGATCTCATAGGTAGCAAAGACTAATTATTAAAGGCAGTTATTTGTGGGTAAGGGATTGTCAGGGAAACGATATGGTGTTACGAAATTTCTGTCTCCAGAGTTCAGTCAAAATATGCAAATAACTTGAAAAGTAAAGGTGAGAAGCCTGAGGGTACACTTTAAAATTAGACCAGGTATAAATCCAAGTATATTCTAAAGTTAACAACAATGAAAGTGGAGGCTTTAAGAAAAGTGGCAAGTTTACAGGTTAGTTCAGTAAGAGGGGATATAGATGTGCCATATAATAAAACATGTAAACCAATATATTTACAGTTAAATTAATATTGAGGTGAGAAGTGTAGAGGCACAAAAGGAAGAGCAGAATCTTGTTGCAAGGAAATAACACACAAGTCCCAGTTTCCCAAGCTCCTGTTACAGGATGCCTCTGTGATATGGTGGCAGGAAGTTCCAACTGCAAGAACTGGTGTTTAGCAGCAATCAAGCTTTAGATGAATGCAGCATACTCTGAGCTTAATAAAATCATCCAAAATTTATTGTAATAAAGTTAAAACCCAAGCGTCATGGTGAGAAGATAAAAGATAAGAGGGTGCTCTTATCTTTTATCTTCTCACCATGACGCTTGGATTTTAACTTTATTACAATAAATTTTGGATGATTTTATTTATTTCGGAGTGCCGGAGTCTTCGTTCGTTTGTTGTTTTGCTACCGTTGGGCTTCTTACTCCTTGGCACCCACTGTTCTTTATACTGTTTTGGTGGATTGAGCGATCCTCTCCTTTTTCTATACTCTGAGCTTGTCAGCATGCTGCTTTGGTCCCTTGTGCATTAGTCCTCATGTGAGTTGCAGTTCTGAAGTTCCTGTTTCACATGATTTAGTGAGTCATGGCTCTACAGTTAATGCTTGAAAGAAATATCTACACTACACTTTAAAACAAAAACAGTGCCCTGCTAATACTGACTGAAAAAAATTCTCATTGAGCAAAAATAAAGTTGATGAAGGTCCTGCCAGTGTGTTTGAGATTTTAAAAGCTAAATAAAAACTACTAAATATTGTTGTGTCAGTCTTTACTTTTGCTTTCTTATTAGATAATCAACTATTCATGTCAACTAAGTTTCCCAACTAATGCAACAAAAGTGTTCATGATTTAGTCTTTAACCTCAATTGTTCTTGGCTATAAGACACATTAGGGTTAACCTGATTCTTGCTATGAAGCTCTAAATGAGGGTAGTATTAACCTTAAAGGAGAACTAAAGTAAAAACAATAAAAAGGAACTGTTAAAATACTTACCTTATACAGAGCCAATTGATTAGTCACAGAATGAGCTGTGCTGTAATTAGCCAGAACCCGATGTTTCCTTCACAGCACTGACTGACTGCCAGCCAGCGTGAAACTCCTCCCACCTTGTTTCAACTTAGGTGAAAAAGGTCTTGAACATCATCACGTTCATTGCGGGGGCCAATGAGAAGACTCCCTGCAATCAGCGTGATGATGCATGAGCCCATTGAATAAAGAAGGAGCTGCGCACTCATTTCTGTGTCAGCCAGTGCTGTGAAGGAGGCATCGGGGAAGCATCGGGTGCTGGCTAATTACTGCACAGTTCATGCTGTGACTGTAATCAATCGGCTCTGTATAAGGTAAGTATTTTAACAGTCCTGTTTTATTTTTTTGACTTTAGGTCTCCTTTAACAAATATAAAAACAAACACTTTATTGATGACCATGCAGTGAACCTTGAAAATTCAAACAGAGGAAAAAACTATAATAAATATAATGACAAATATCCATTAAAAGGCTAAATAAATAATATCTATCCCATGACCTTGCAGTGATTTAATAGTGACAAGAAACTATTGGAATATGATATTTTGCATTGTGTCTAATAGCGGTAACCTTTTGAAGTGCTAAATACATGACATAATGTCAATAGTATTACACATGAACTATGATGTAGTGATGAGAAAGTAATATCCATCTACCCAGAAAACATGTGAGGCATTAATAATCCATTCAAATAAATAATGAAAGGAGATTTATCAGTGTATCAGGGCACTAACTGTACAGTTCAGATAAATAAAACTATCCTCGAAGACCAAAATATTTCCAAATCTTAAGTTTTTTTAGAAAAATGGATAAGCCTGATTATATTTTATGAGGCTTTCTTGAATATTAATTCATTTCTAAATTAAATATATATTTTTTCCTTTTTAAAATACATCTTATAGCATTGTTGTGGATGGTGTTGGTTTCTGACTAATCCCCTGTGATTTCATGGGCGCACAGAGTATGGAATGTTTGAAAAGATTTAGATGACGACTATGAATAATGACTGTAAGCATCAGAATCATCAGAGTAAAAACAAAATGTATTCTTTAGTCTTCCAAAACCAAAATTGTAGGTGAAAAGTGATGCCTAGTAGGTTTTAGCTTCAGGTAAATTATATTGCTTAATTTGACAGTTCTCTATGATTTATATTGCCACAAACTATATTTTAACAATATAATATATATAACACAACAAGAAAAGGGAAGTGTTATGATACAAACTGCGCAAATTCAAACAGT
>WMED01019126.1:0-12511 GCA_019650415.1 Pipa parva | reverse complement strand
TTCATGATTGCACTATTTCAAATTATTCTAATTCGTTGACCAGCACTTGTATATATATCTTTCCTTAATAAGGGCTTTAGACAAGTCTTCACATAAAGGAAAACTCCCCCTGTATGGTATTTACGGTTCCTTCTGAATAATGTGTATCCTTCTAGACTAACTGCCTAGTCATAGATATCATTAAGCCATGTTTCTTTTATTCCCACTATATCATAATCTTTTATAAATATCAATAATTCTAGTTCAGCCATTTTATTTGTTAGGCTTCTAGCATTTTCCATCATACAATTTAGCAGTTTTTGCTTATTTTTAATTTTAACCTTAACTTTATCAAAAATTCTAACCCCTCCCTCCATTCCACCCCCATTTCATTAATTAATTCCTGATCCCTTTCTTCATTATCTTGCCCTCTACATGTGTGGTTCCATTCCCCCAATCCCTAGTTTAAACACTTCTCCACCCTTCTAGCCACCCCCCCAATAAAGGTGCACCTTCCCCTTTTAGCTGTGGCCTGTCCCTACTGAAGAGACTGTAGCCCACAGAAAAGGCATCCTAGTGCTCCAAAAGCCCAAACCCCTAACTCTTACACCAGTTCTTCAGATATAAAATTGTATACAGTGTTGGACACAAGAATAAAATGTACAGTATTTTCCGGACTATAAGGGGCACTTTCTATGAGCACCTTTTAAGCAATCTTGGTTCATATATAAGGCGCACCGGACTATAAGGTGCACTTTCTATTTCTGAGAAATTCTCAGCATTTTAAGTGCACCTTATAGTCCGGAAAATACGGTAGTTAACCTTGAGCAGGTTTGAAGTGCTAGTAAATAGGCAGGCTACAGTATGGAAAAGGTTATCAAAATTGGTATTATTTGGTTTAGAATAAAGATGACATGGCGTATCCTAATAAGCAGGTATAAATATATTAAGGGGTCAGTACAGAGATCTCTCCCATGATCTATTTATCAAATTTTATTGATCAAAAAACACACATAAGAGCAAGTAGAAAAATTAAAATAAATTAAAAACAACCCCACAGGTAGGGATTGTTTTTAATTGATTTTAATTTTTCGACTTGCTCTTAAATGTGTTTTTTGATCAATAAATTTAATGTGTGCTTCAGTTGGATGCTGTCTCTTTTCTTTTCATACTGTTTAAGATATCTGGACATTATCAGCAGATGGGGTGAATCTACTAAATAGCAAAATAGAAGTTCATATTAAAGAGAAGTAGCCATGGTTTAAAATAAATAAATGCATCCCAAATAAATAAATTCAGAGGTGGTAAAAACAATGATTTTTTTTTTTTTTGTCTCTCTGAAACATACGGACTCACCAGATTTATTGCCCTGATGGGATATACAAAGAGACACATACCATGTCTGTATTATAACTGTATTCTTGAATTGTACAGCCCTGCATAAGTTTATGGCGTTTTGTGAATAGAAAATATACATACATACTTGCATATCAGATAGCAATGATGTGAATTGTGTTAGCCATTTTTAACTGTTGTACCTTGAAAATTTCTTCTCTGGGAACAGATTTCCTATTTCCAAGAATCTGAATACTTACTAAACTGTCCCTATACTTCTTTTGTGTTAGTAGGGAAAGGCAGTATCCCATACAGCAAACACCCAGTAGAGTGCGGAGTTTTTCAGGTAATGAATGCACGCTTTTTCCTTCCAGTCACCTTTCCATTAATATGCTTTGATACAGCACTCTGTGAATAGAGAGCTAGCAATGACCTTTTGTGGCTTACCCTCCTTGTGGAGTGTGTCAGTGATTGCCTTTTGGACATCTGTCAAGTCAACAGTCTTCCCCATGATTGCGTCGCCTACAGTGCATAACGCTAGTGTGAAAAAAAATATGGCTCAATGAAAGCTTTTGTACTTAACTAGTTCCGGACACACCAATGTATGACGTGCATACACTGCATCTGGAATGCTGGGTGTCGTATTTTGTCCAGCGTATATATACCGTACACAAAATAGGAAGAGCCATGAACGCCAAGGGTGTGTTCACACTGTCGCTGGTAAGTACAATAGAAAAATACATTGGAGCATATTTTTATTTTGTTCACACTAGCAAATTATGTGCTGTGCATAATATGCTAGTGTAAACAGAGCCTTAGGGACCTTTAAAAACTCCTAGGAAGCCTTTGCAGGTGTTTTGGGCTAATTATGCTAATTTTCTGAGATAATGACTTTTGGGTTTTCCTGGGCTGTAAGCCATAATCATCAAGATAAACATAAAATAAACACTTGACACTCTGTTTATAATGACTGTATAATATATGAGTTACACCTTTTGAACTGAATTACTGAAAAGAAAAAACTTTTGGCTGATATTCTAATTTATTGAAAAGCACTTGTATTATGGCACATGCCCCTACAATCCATAAGTAGAAGACAGAAACATAGAACAGAAAGCCAACTATGTTTTCTACAACCTCATTGCTAACCACTAGCTAAAGTAAAAAACAAAAAAATGTAATTAAAGAAAAAGCCCAGGCATCTGTCAATGTTAAATATATGCTTTATGATTTTTGCAGCACAAATTAAATATATTCAGTGATTTTGAATTTGTACACAATATAGAATGGTTGCTCAATACCAGTACCACGAGTGTATCAATCTTCTGTATTGATCCCTTGTAGTAGCATAGGGGTGCTTGGAATAGATAGCCTTGTTAATGCAGTTTATGTTAAAACTCCAGCACTCCCGTGGGTAAAATCAATTAACTTTTATTCCATGTCGAATTAAAACAGGATCCAGTAATTACATGTATAAAAACAACAACAAACTGGCACCCCCTAACGCGTTTCGCACTGGGCACTTAGTCATAGGTCAGCGATTTTGAATTTGTAGTCACTTTTTATATGTAATCCCCTCCTCTCTCCCCTGCTTCCTCTTCAGCAGCAAGGTTTGGAATTTCATGCCAGTGACTTAAACAGAAGGCTTGCGAATTCTGTAAAAATAATCTGGACAAAGTTTCTGATTGGATTTGCAGAATTCTGAAGTCCTTTCATTCAATGCCTTACGTTTATAACTGAACTTGCTGATAAATTAAGTGACAAAAAGAAGAAGCTTCTAAGAAAGTGGCCATAAATTGAAACAAATATTATTTTAAGTAGATATTGTATTATAAAGTACAAGTTGGTGCAGTGTTCATTTCTCAGTAATTATAGTATCATTCCTCTTCATTCTATGATAAAGCAAAACTATAAGATGCTAGCGAGGGATATTTACAAAAGGGCAAAATGGTTGGAAAATAGTAGTTTTTGTTTTTTTTTTTTTTAGACATTTTGTCTATTTAAAAAAAAAAACTTTACTACAGCAAATTTGTATTTGCCAGTTTTTAAAGTATTACTTTTGAGACAGGTGTGTGGTGAAAATGAGAAATCCCCATTAAAATTGCATCAAAATACAATTACACATTTTTGTAAATCTATTTCAAACCAAAGTTTCCTGATTTAGAACTATTTTTAAAATTAAAATTGGAAATAAAATACAGGTGAAACATATAAAAAAAACCAGAGTTCTATTCTGAGATGCAGCTCCTGTTATCTGAGTTTGAACATGTTTCTGTATGCTTAGTATTGCTCATTGCCCAGATTGATATTAGTATTTGTAATGTTCACATGGAAGTATTGCATCAATGGACTGTATGTATGAATACCAATGGTGTTTTACTTCCTTATGCCCAATGGACAGCACAGTCACCTGTGGCATTCATATGCTGCTATTGAATGCGGAATATCTAAAAAATCTTAAATCCCTCAAGAATAATATTTTACCTTAAAACCAGGGCAGTTAATTGGTAGCACTGTAATTTCACATGGCCTAAAGAAGATTCAAGATTGGTCGATAGCTGGAAACAACCAAGTCAAAAATCAGCCCTTCACTTAAATTTTCCCCACGCTATATTTGTCCATTTCCGATCACAAGTAAACTCAATACAAGTAACTTATAAATTGAAATTGCCTCCGTCCTAGCATATTTTTTAATACTTTTCATGTTTCTCAGTTAAAACCTCTTATTCTGAATTGTTTCACAAGGAGAGTGTCAGTGTCACCTACTGTGTCTACAGAATCTCCTGGGAGTATTTGAAGTTCAGAATATCTTGGATTCTAAGATCTCCAGAGGGAGATTGTATTATTTTGTAGATTGGAAAAATTATGGTCCTGAGGAATGCTCTTGGGTGCCGACTCAAGATGTTCAAGCTCCCCTGTTTGGTGGCTAAATTTCACGCCAAGTTTCCCGATAAACCCAAGACAGGATGTAGGGGGCGGGGCCCTAGAGAAGAGGGTAATGTTACATACCTGACTCATGAACCAGCGGCGTCTCTTCCTCCTTCAGCCGCCGTGCGGAGAAGCGCTCTGTGCGCAGGCGGCCAGTCCCTCCCCTGCAGCCAGCGGGGGATTTAAAAGCTGGCTTTTCCAGGCATTCGCTGCCTGAGTTAAGGGTGAAGACTGAAGGCTCCTTAGACTCCACGCTTCGGATTAACCCATTCCAGCTCGGCAGTGGTACGAGGGTCCACTTATTCTTTGACACCAACCGTGACACCTCCACCAGCATCATGTAGTGACCTGGCCCCTATCCTGCAAGAAGAATAGCTTAAAATCCCTCTGACCACTGTGCAGGACTTGTACATGTCATTCCCAAGACAAATTTATGTTGTTTTGGCCGCAAAAGGAGGTCCTACACTATTCTAACAAATTATTGTGGCCTAAAACCAGGTATTTCTGTTTTTTTGTCTAACCCCTGTACATCACAAATGGAGGATTTAATGACCTTGTTAGACGTTATAATGTAACATAATGTGATAGAATGTAAACTAATATTAGATATCTTAGAAATATTCTTTAGGTCAGGGAAAGGCAATCTTTGTAGCGGAGGGAGCCATTTCACTCCCTCTTCCACCATTGAAAAAGGCTTCTGGAGCCGCAAAGGGGGAGGACACTCCCGATCACGACCTCCTGACGTCCCATCACAAGACATGTCGGAGGTCATGGGCGGGCGGGTGGGTGGGTGGTTGACCAGATGAGAGCCAGGCAACGTGGCCAAAGAGCCACATGCAGCTCCCGAGCTGCAGTTTGCTAATCCGCTGCTTTAGGTGATAGTCCTGCAGCATGATGGAATTTGAGCTGAATGGGGTAAGGCATGCTGTTATGAATTAAACAAGTAGCTTTTATTTATTGCTTGAAAACCTTTAGTACCCAAATCCCATAACATTTTTCTTCCCCCTTGCTTGGCAGATGGAATCAAAGACTGTACTAGCACCTGTTTATTTGTTCTGTTCCACATACTGTATGAACACATTAAACGTAAACACTTTTGTCCATAACAACCTTCTCCATTTTTCTATCAGCCAATGTTTGTAATTTACCAATTGGTTTCTATATGACAATTTCAAATAAGACTTACTCAACCTACTGTTGAAATGGTGTATAATCCCTTTTAATGGACCATAAGTGCAAGGTACAAAAGCAACGTTTCTGGGAATATATATATAGATATAAGCAGCAGTAAGACTTGACAATAAAATAGTCAATGCTTTTGCTTTGCTAAATGCCTCACTGAGACTTTCTCCCCCACTGGAAGGCTGAAGATCCATACTGAAAACGCATGCAAGGTCTACTAACAAAAACAAGTGATGTTGTTATTTTTCATAAAGTTTAATGTGAGACAATGAACAGGTCTTAACAAGTGAGTAAACAAAAATAGTCAGCCAACACATTCTAACAAGAACATATAGGGAATTGATTGCACTGAGTGACCATGAAACTATATTTCACATTTAAATTAACTGACTTGAATGTTTTTATGTTGGTAATGTTAATTACATCTCCTGCATGTATACCTGGATGAATTATGGACACTTACTAAAATAAAATTCAGACATTATTATTGAGATTTATACAAGTTATATTTAAGACTGTAACTATATATACCTTATGAAGGCAGGTGAAAGCCCCACATGTTTCACTTTATTCTAATTTAAGGTATTATATTATCCACACTCACACACCAGTGAAGTGATTGTACCCTTGTATGTGCATTGTCACTCAGATACAGGTAGAGACTGTTACGTAACAATATATTCTTGGCAGGGCACAGATTATTACACACACACACTATGTATATCATAATAAAAACATATAGCTGAGAAAGTTTGAAGGAATATTTCCAAATCTTTGTAAATATTTATTTACACGAGAACTTATCAAATAATAGTAGCCAATGTTTTTTAGTAAATATACCTTACAATTATAAGCCACAAATAAAATCACTTGCAATGAACATTTATTGAAGGTTATATTGGTATAACTGCATTAGTGGTAAAATCCTCATCCAAGAAAAGCTTTCAATAACCTCCTCCATTAAAAAAAAAAAATCAACAAAAACAGTTAGAAAATCTTGGGAAAATACAGTTGACTTCTTTGGGAAAAATGCAATTAACCTTCTGGATACTACAGGTAGAAAACAAGATAGCAATGTCATGCTATTGTGATGTTCATCATAGCAGATTAGTATGCATTTTGCATCAAAGATGAATAAATTATTTTAGTAATTTTTAAAACAGCAGCATGAAGTGTATACTGTACTACCACAGCTCCAAATCCTTTATAAAATCCCAGCCAACCTTCTTCATGTCTTATGGTATTAATACAGTCTTTCATTCCCTCATACTGAGTGTTGATTGGCACAACTTCATGCCCAAGGTCTGTATTGTCTATTATAGTACGAGTTCCTTGAATGTGGAGTCTGTGCAACACAGTTTCTAGAGGATACAACAAAACATCAGCACAAAGACTTGCAGCAAAATTTGCTATAAGTTCACGAAAGTTATCTTCTAGTGTGCTTTGAACTGCCTTTGAACCATCTGCTGCAATGTGTTGAGAATTTTTTTTCTTTATGACAAAGAGAATGAATTTCTGAACAGTGGAACTGACGAGGTAATGCAGGACCCCATGAAGTACAGTGGGAAAAGTAAGAACAAGAAGTGGCAGGAGGCGTTTACTGTGAGGTACACCCAGGCCAAGCACTCTGCCAATTCCTTCTTTCATGCAATCTAAAATTCCAGGGTTGTCATGGATGATCTCGCTCTACATAATTAATAAAAAAAAGTTAATATAAATGTAATTTAGGGAAATCAAATACAAAAATTCCTTCTTAAAAGATATAATGTAACTAGGGTTTGATTTGGAACATGAAATTTGTTACACATACATATACACTCCCACAAAGTCTAGTCTTCTCTCAGGTTACTAACTACTTGCACAACCATAAGCTTCTTGATACTTTACATGTACTGTGATGGCTTGATGTCAAAATGATCGTCGGGTTGTGAAAGCCAGAGGTAATTTGTTTTTATTATATAATTATTCTGGAATAATTGCTCATTCTTTTCTATTCAGATTCTCCATTCCCTCAGTAACCAAGGGAAGCAGCATCATGGCTTTTATCTTAACCTCAATAGCATTCATTTTATTTACATTTATAAAAATATCTCCTTTTACAGTATATCTATGCTGGCCAATGACCAAACACTTTGAAACTGTTAATATCAATGACACATACACTCAGTGCTGCTTTTCACACATGCTCTGTAGAAGTCAGTGCCCAGGACATAAGCTTTATCAGCAGGGGGTGGGGAATAAACGCTACAAAAACTCTCATTTACTTGTGAAATAATGCATGCGGAAGAAGATGAAATAAGGGTGGGATGGGAGAGTGAGGGTTTATTGGCTTACTGGCATGTAAGCTAAATGAACAAATGTGATTTACTAGGAGACTTAGGGTTATTCACTAAAGTCCAAATTGCTGTGTATAGGTGTGAATTTGCCAGATAAAAACAGTCACAATAGACTGCTACTGTCGCAGTCACGTGTTTATAATGAGAATATTGTCGCAGTTGCAACTTTATTATAGGAAAATTGTTGCAACCTTAACATTAAAAAATTGTCATGACTTTACAATGGGGAAATTGTTGAGGATTTGCTATCGGAATCAGATGTTTGCGAATTGGACAGTCGAATTCGCACCTTAGTGAATAGCCCCCATAGTTCTTCTTTAAAGCCATGTAGGTCATTAAAAAGTTAGTTGCTAGAAAGTAGGACAGACAGTATAAATCCTGACAGCATTTTCTGAACCCAATTAAGTTAGTACACTTACATGCCCTAACAAGTACATTGACTTGCCCTAAAACTGAAACTGCATTTGTGACGAGAAGGAAGGGCAACCAAGATCACAGAGCACACACATTGGAATACAAATTAGCACACTGATACATCCATGACATTTCAATACACTAAAAAAAAATCAGGTTAATTTTAATTCTTGCTTGTCTGACTAGGCAGTGCACTAGATACACAGTACAAAAATAAAGATGGGGCAAGGCACATTATTTTCAACTTTTACCAGGCACTTTTTGTTAAAACAATTTCCTGATAATCCATTTACTTACTTTTAGCTGTATTACAATGAACCATGTGCATTTAATCTTATCCCAAGAGCAAACATAAACTTGGCAGTAGTGATGGGATTGTATATTTTAGTAAACATAATTATGCCAAGTTGTTGGCTCTGAAATTTAGACTTTGGTTTTTAAAAAAGCTAATGCTTCCAGGACTAATGAGTTTTACAGTTCTTCCATTATTGGGTATAATCAGGAATAACTGGTTAACTGTGATAAGATTACATATTAACATTACCTACACAACTTTGCACAGTTCAGCCACAAGAGTTAGATTGAGCACAAACATACTGGTGTATGAACTACGATCCTAGACACTATTCCAATAACTATCTGAACTTTTGCCACATGTGATTAAAGCGGATATTCATTCATTACATTTTGCTTGTACATAAAGCAAAGATTGCATTACTGGTTACAGGTGTGCCAGTGCCTCCTGAAAGGGTTTAGTTGTACTGACACTAAGCACGTATATTATTCAAATTCCCCTTTTATCATGTCAGATTATTTAAAAAATATAAACTATGACTAATTCAGGAAACATGGGGAAATGGAATAGCATTGTGATTTTATTTTTAAATATTGTCTATAGGTATGGATAACACCTATTACACAAGTATATGATTATTTGTTCAAAAATTAACTATTAACTGATTTTCTAATATTTATAACAGACCGTAATATGTCAACATAAAAGGAATGCTAAGAGTTACCTGCACAGTTTCAATAAGACTTGCTGAATAAAAGGGAGTTACAATCACATAGACCAATCTGTGAAATAAAAAGAAAATAAATTATAAATTAAACATTTTTAAAATAAAATGTTACAAATAACATTTATATAATTTACTGCAGAGCATTATGAGGCTTACTGACTAAACTAAAGGGTGAATTCACCTGTTGATTTCATTTTCTACAATTAGAGTTGCATTGCCAAAATAGTTACAAATTCACTTCTCATTAGTAGCAAATAAATTTGTTGAACAAGTAGACAGTGATGAATGCGGTTGGATAAGTTGTGTGGTGTAGTCACTCAAAAAGAAGTAGAATACGGACCACTGCAAACCAACCCCCAAATTAGCCATTCTGATGTGGTAAAGTCAAATGGGTGAATTTGCAGCAGTACATCGATTAGAATTCACTCTGTTGACAGTCTCCTGTGCTTGGTCAATAGTTGAAGTACCTGTGTACGCACAAGCAAAGTGCAAAGAGCAAAATGCTCCGTAAGATTGCAACTATAGTAGTTGCCTAAATTGGTCGAGCATTAGCTACATCTCAGAGTTTGCTCAATGAGTGAACATGAGGAAGTGGTGATCAAGTGTGAATTCATAGCTATACCTGACTATTTGTCCTTTAGTCAATGAGGTACAATGAATAAATAAAAGGCAACTTATAAGTTGCAATGTGCAAAGGGTAAGCCATAATTACACAGCTAGTTTAAAAAAAAAAAAAAAAAAAAAAAAAAAAAAAAAAAAGGACAGGTCAAATCAAATTCAATGCATTTCAATGTAAATAAATAACCCTTCGTTTATGCTTCTTAGTTTAGAGGAAGAGGAAAACCCCGTTTAAAGTTTGGGACCAGTTATATATTAATACAAGGGCTCATGTCACCCTTAATAATCTTTTCTCAAAACTTAATAGGTTTAATTCATTAAAGGGGAAGCCAAGCAGCTCAGGAGAATTGGGACCACCCCCTCAGCCCCTTGACCTGGAATTGATGCGTAAGTTAGATAGTAGGAAATGGGGAGTGGAGAAATGAACACGCTGCACTAATTGGTTAAAAACAGTAGTGTAAAAAAAATAATAAATTTATATATATATATATATATCAGTTATGCTAGGTGGGTAACTAGATTACCACATAACAAAACACACACACAAAAAAGACAAGTTACTGCTGCACCTGCACAACACTCATAGTTAACAGTATTCCAGGCTATTAATTTATAATTAAAACCTCCCAAGACAGTAGGAGAATGATATCCGGAGACTAACAAAACTGATTAAAATACAGTTGAATGGTTCCTCATTTGCCTAGATACAGCAGCCTAGCAGATGAGGGCCAAACGATGAACGTGTTCCCTTTGATTTATATCTGTTAAATGCAGAAAGCCACATTTTTATTTCATTTTATCCTTTTATACTTGCGAACCCATGAAATATATTTTCTGACATGGATTTAGCCAGCATTGTTTTATTAGATTCCTTGTTTTTCTGTGTTAGAACATCCTAACCGATGTGTTCAAGTCATGCCCTTACTATATGGAAATTAGCCCATAGGAAATTAACTGTTTTGGCCCTACTGGCTTGCATTCTCTTGTTACAATCACTGTTGCCTGAACTTTCTCTTATACTGTATGAACATTTGTAATAAGCTATTCATTGTTAGAGATTAAAAGGTCCAATAGTGCTTCCTGTCTAGTAAAGTATCCTGTAAGCAGCTCTATCAAACAGTGCAATATATGTGGAAGTACTCACATCCAGTAAAAAGTATTCTTTCCCATAATATTTTTTTGAAATTTATTATTAAACAGGCTGTACAGTTCTTTCAGTCTGCCTAAGGAACTGAATCTCTACCTTTTCTGTTGTTTACAGGGGCCTATAACAAATACAATTAGGATTTTATCACAACAATTGGTTATACCTATTCTGCTCCTGCATCACCTACACCATTTACTATGTACTCTGTTACATTAACAAATATTGTACAGGAAAACTCCTCCCAACCTTTTCTGTCCTATCACTTTAAAAGAACATTACATTTTCAGCCCAATCATATATGTAATCAAGTCATGTATCAATTATACCAACTAAATTACATGGTTCCTTGTCTCAAGCTCACCCGTCACATTTTTTCATTTGTGAACATAATTTTAAATTGTCATTTAGTGGTTGATGATTGTTCAAAGTCTTTTATATGAATACTTTGAATTACATTTTGCTGCTTATATTTTTATAGTAAGATCTTCTTATGTAATATAATAAACCCCCTCCCATTCTTCCCATTTCCTCAAACATTAAAGGGCAACCCTTATGTAACCTCTCTTTTCTTGTTTTGTTTACCCTTCCCTCCCCCTCTGCTTATTTTAAATACTTAGCCAAATCCCCATCCATGTTTGGTATAAAAGGCATATCCAAAGGAAAAAGGTAGTTCAGTACTCTATAAACTCAAACTCTTCCTGGCTACAAAAAGACTTGAGCAATGCATTTCCTAAGCCCCATCTGCCTATCCTGTATAATGCATGGCAAAGAGAATACTACATTGGAGGTCCTTCCCTTGAGCTTGGTACCTAGCTATTTACTTTGACTTTAAGGACCCTTAACCTTTTATTTATTGTTTCACTGGTTCCAACCTAGAAGAGGACAGCTAAGTCATCCCCAGACCCACCCAGTGATTTGATCATCTAGTCCATCACACTACAAACCCTGGCATCACGGAGAGAGGTTGTGGTGGTCCTGATGGCAAATTATTCTATCTACCTTTTAGTTAGAATCTTGTGCATCTGCTAACTGTCTGAAAGCTGCTGGGCCCCACTAATTTGGAACATGCTCCTCAGGTAACATCTTTTCTGGAAAAGTGGCAAAATACTTCATGCATGCAAACAACTCATGAATAACAGAAGTTGCCCTTAGTTTTTTCCCTTTCTAAGGAATAGAGTCAGTTTGACAAGAAGACTTCTGTGTTTTTACAAAGCGAATACTACTTCTTGGTAAAAGTGCAGCAATCCTGATTACCAGGGATTCAAGCTCAACTCCTATGCAGTTTAAACATATTAGAAGAAATGTCTTATAGTTACATACAATCATATACAATGCAAGTTATATGGACACAATAGAAACAAACACACTTACCCTTTAAGAAGAATATGTCCTCCTATTTGTTTCGGATTCCATTTATGTGCAAGCTCTCTATAAAAAGTTTTTAGAAAAGTCAATTACATTATTAATGCAGTTACACAATCAACAACTTACCTTTACAGTGGGGAAAAAAAGTATTTAGTCAGTCACCAATAGTGCAAGTTCCACCACTT
>WMED01019125.1:1821-12511 GCA_019650415.1 Pipa parva | reverse complement strand
ACAATGTGCCACTAACTGTATATAAGTGAATAATACATCTGTTTCTATGTCACCTTGTCCATAGTTCATTAAGTAGTAAACTAATTTAGTGGCAGTTGACATTGTCCCTTTTGAAGAAATAATCACATTACACCTCACCAGAGCCCTACGATCAAACCCCTAATTCACTACTCTGATGTGGATAAATCAAATAAGTGAATACGGAGCACAACACCTTGTTGAATTTGCAATTGTGAAAGACTCTGCCATTTAGTCTATAGTCGACATACCTAAGTACATTCATGCAAAGTGATGTGAAATGCCCTGTAACATCGTCACTGTTCACCACATTGAAGAGTTTGATCAATAAGAGAACATGGGGAAGTAGTGATCAAATGTGAATGATGAACTATACATGACAATTCTACTTTTAGTCAATAAGGCCCTACGGATTGAATTCTCACACATACATTCCAGGGATAATAAAGTAAAATATTCCCCCTAGTTACATGTGGGTTGAGGATAGTTTAAATATACCCGAAAGCTGTAAAAAAAAAAGTTCTAATTACATATTTTCATCCAAACAAACTCCATCTCTGCCCCATGTAGAAAGCTAGGGGGGTCTATAGTCCTTAGATTTAAAAAAAGTGCCTACAGAATACTTCAGGAATATTCAACTCATTTTGTGAACGAAAGCCTTGTATGGACTACTTCATGGATGAAGAGTGGGTAACTAAGTAGTCTTATCAGCTACTTCATGGAAAAATAGAAGATGCTGGAGAGAGAGAGAGAGAATGAAGTCAGGTCATTTTTAATGAAAATAACCATATTTTAATTATACAGCCAGCTGAATGTGAACAACCACCTTTTATAAGTCAACCAATTTTAATTAACAAGCATATAATTGGTCAATCAAATTGCCATGTGAATGGCCCTGTTTGGTTGTGTAAGACTTCAGAGACATTGGGACAATTTCTGTAAATTAAACTAATTAAAATCTCCACTTGCGTTCATTTCTGTTCTTCAGAAATCAGTTTGTTTTACCCCCACGTTATGCTACACGACCAGAGATGAACATTCTACTGAAAATGTATTGTTCTACATCACATACAAACCGGAAAAAAAAACGACTCGTTCATCATTAAAAATCCAAGATACTTTTATACCTAGTTTCCTCTTTAATTTTACTGATAGATTTTTTTTGGCATTTGGCATATAAAATGCGCTCAAAGTTGAATTAGAGTTCAGAGTTTGCCAAATATATCAACTTGACCATGTTTTCTTTAGCACATCTGGAACCCAGGGATGAAGACCAAAAATCATTACCATATGGGAGGAGAACTTTAGTCTGCTAGTAAATGACCCGGTGGTCTTTATGTTGCTTTGCATAAAGTAAGGCATCCAGTGTAATTTATCTGCTCTATGGCATGGTCTAGTTGAAATGGACTTTTTAGCTCTCACCCCTACTGATGATAGATAATTAAGGAATAATACAGTTAATAGCATATGCGTCCCAGCTGCAGTCAATTTTTATATCATTTTAGTATTGCATTTTATTGTGTCAAAGGGTCACTAACACCAGAAAAATAAAACTGTCTTTTGGATTTACGTAGCAGTTTTCATATGCAAAACGTCATCTTGGAAGTTAAATTCCTTTTGTTTTGTTTTTTTTTTACCGTTTTTTTGTTTTTGTTTTGTTTTTGTTATTCATATTGCTGATGGTAGCCATTTTTTATTAAAGGACAACTAAAGCTCATTATTACAAGGAGGGATTATTAAAGGGGGGGGAAATACTTACAGATGAGTGTTTTAGGTTCCATCGCTGTCTCCAGCTTTCTATAACAAGCCGATCTCTACTCTGTATTGGCGACTCAATCCGTTTCACTTAATGTTTCTGTTAGATTTCAGCCATTTCTGGCATACAGGTGCGTGCGTGTGCGCGTTTTTAAAAAAAAAAGTGCTTTGTGAAAGGGCGTAAGCGTATTTACACTGGCGTATTTTTGGGACGCGTTAAATACAGTATATAAGCAATAGCACTTATGTGTCACTTTTCTTCCCTGTGTGACCACTATTGTCCATTTCCTATTGCTACTAATCCAATCGCATTGTTCTCATTCTTGTCCATATGCTCGCGGAAGCTCAACACGAAGCGTTCTGGAGCATGTTCCTCTCTATGAAGTGCAAGTGTGACAGTGTACGCATATCGGTCATTACCTTCAATGATTTTTCACAATGTGTATTTTCCATGTTTTTCGAGTTGCGTTTTATTTTTAAAACAGCACGCACCTATACACCTGTGTGGCCCCAGCCTAAAGGGGGGAATTCACGATAGTGCGAGGTGAGGTGCGGAGTCTTCGCCGTGCAGGACATCAACGAGCGCATATCAGTCAGTGCGAAGTGAGGCGAAGACTCCACACCTCTCTTCGCACTATCGTGAATTCCCCCCTAAATCTCTCTCTGCTCCTATAGACCTTACAGTTTAATTTCCCTTCACAAGAAGATCCAATACAGTCAACTCTGAGTCAAATTGTAGCTGAGAAAGTTTTCCCATCTTATTAAATTACCTCCAAGTTGATTAAAATGAACAGTGATGAACATTTTAGGCAATTATGTCAACAATTAAACTCCACAGATAAGTTACACTTTATTTCATTTTCCAGACAGCAGGATTTCTTTTATTCTTTATGTTTATATTTCTTAGAACAATATGAAGTTAGGCAGAGTACACATAGATTAGCTTTAATAAAAACACAAAATACTTGACGTGTTCTCTTTAATAAGCCACTCAGAAAATATCTTTGGCTCCAATGTTAACAACTGGCATTCTCTAAGTGAAATATTTTGGATATGCTCAAACTTTTTTTTTACTTGCACAAAAAATGTATTTATTTAACACCAGAAGGTAATGTAGAATGAAACCCCCTATTTCCAGTTTTTAAGGTTAATGTGTACATTTCTCACTTTATAGTTATCCCTGGCACTGAATTTGTGATATGTAACCTGTACCGGACAAAGGACATGATTCAAACTGTTCCAGATCCATCAGCTTATATGAAAGTAAGTGGTCATGCATATTACGCTCTGTTACATAAGTTATAAATGTCTCTTGGGCAGAAAATATGTTCTACTTATGAGATCATCAAGCGATGAGTGATGCATTGGAATTTATACGGTTTTCATACAATTATTAATGGTGCAATGCATGTGAATCTATTTCTAAATATAATTGTGAGGGGGAAAAAATTCAACAAATCATTTAGCAGCAACCAAAAGAAAAGTATTAAGCAACTTCTCCAACACAATAAAAAGTGACCACTGGCTCTTTATATTACCACCTGACTTGAGGTTCCACCTTCTTGGGTCACATGATGCTCTGCTCCAATCCTTCCTACCTTGTTAGCTGTAACAATGTTAACAAGAAGTTAGCAAGGTTATCACTTATTGTACAAAGCAGTAAAATAACAGGTACAAAACAGCATATTAATGACATTTTTGTGAAAAACCAGAACAACTTAATTTTTTTGTTTTTGGCAAACTGTTTGTTGAAACTGGCTTGTGGTTTGTTTATCTCTAGGCTTATTAAAGTTCACCTTTAGTATGTTTTGACAGTGGCAAATAAAGAGCTTGCAAATCTTTTTTTATTATAGTTAGAGATGGCCGAATCAAACTTTTCATAAATTCGGCCATCTCTAATTATAGTCAGTCACCTTAAAAACCTGTTAAAGGGACAGTTTTATTACAGGAGAACTAAACTGCCACTATAATGTGTATTATGCTGAAAGTTAACCTTCTGGCAAAAGAATACACTGCAAGGAAATTTTAGACCGCAAATTATACTGAAATTCAAGTTTCATTATGCTTTACGAGCAGTTGTCTTTCTGTAAGTATCTTCACCCCCACCCATAATGATGCAAGACCTGGATACATAGCAATCCACATCATTATTGCTTTACTGAGGATATTTGTTTGAGCATGCTCAGAAATGAGCAGAGCCCAGGGCACATGTAGGAGGAGGGACTAAAGTCACAAAATAGATTTTATGTACTACTTGCCCTCACTGACAAATACTCATTTCTGGAGATAGGTTAGTTAAAATACTGGTTAAGTCTGGAAACTTAGATTATTCTAAGTTAGGTTAACCTACAGAGATACATTCTTTCTGAGCCTTTAGTGTACTTTTAACAGGACCAGTAGTTTTTCAGGATAGTATACTCTTTACTAAAAAGATACCTTTGGATTGTAGTGGAATGTTGCAATTATGATTGGTTGGTGAATTAGGACTGAAATATTCAAAAATATTTGTGCAATTCGTACTGTTGGATTGGACAGATGATGTTTTAGCAATGGTAATACAACCTTTCCACTATAGTTTGTCGGTTGTTGTTTTACTTGATTACTATGAAGTCCTTAATGTAAAAGACAATTTTCATAGGAAAAATAATATTTTATATGTATTCAATTAAGTGAGCATTGTTATGGTATATCACTGTTTTTGTCACAGTGTTGACATTTGTAAAATTATCCCTAGTTTAATATAAAATGAAATGAGTTTGAATGATGGGGAAGGGATTTCTGGGGGATTTCAGGGAGTTCTGCAACAGTTGCAAATACAAATCAAAGTTGTATCTCTCTGTTTCACAGACAGGGATAAGAGATAGAAACTCCATTTGGCCATTTGCACATACAATCTGGAAGCTATTTGACTCATATTTTGCACATCTGTATGTAAATTAAATCCTTAAAGATTCGACAAAGAATGATTTGCATCTTCCCTCAAATAAAAACATTTGGACAACGCAACACAGATGGTCATAGAAATGCACACTTTCCTTTTGACTTTATTAAAAATCTAAACAGATGAGAATATTAATGATCTGCAGCAGACCTGACCAGAAAGCAGCACTTTATTTCTTATAACTGTGGGTTTTATGAACTTCAACTCCTGAAGCACCCGAAGTAAGAATGATATCTGCAGTGCAATGATGATATCTGCAGTGCAACTATGGTATCTGCAGTGCAACGATGATATCTGCAGTGCAACCATAATATCTGCAGTGCAATGATGATATCTGCAATGCAACTATGGTATCTGCAGTGCAACGATGATATCTGCAGTGCAGCCATAATTTAATATCTGCAGTGCAACCATAATATCTGCAGTGCAATAATGATATCTGACATGCAGTGATGATAGCTGCAGTGCAATGACATCATAATGATTAGCCAAAGGTGCCCTAACCTCTGTATCACAATGTTAAAATGCACAACATGTAATATTGCTGAAGCATGAAATTAAGTTTGGAAGCATTCCTAGAACTAAATATAAGTGTAACTGGCTTACTCCAACAATGAAAACCTACCTGTGGACATCAGTGATTCAGTGCCCATGAAGCATATAATTTGAGGTTAGGCTGAAACTGCATTGCTTATGTCAAGTTGGGGGGGGGGGGCAGGTGTGTTGTTGAATGGTCAGATATTTTTATAGACAGTCTAGTCTATGAAACTGGAAGAAGATGTGGCCATAAAAACCCCATGCTCAAAAAACCTATCTCCATAGCACAAAGATAAGGAATGCTTTGGGTGAAGTGAGACAATGTATGACTGTAAATAATTCTGATTGAATCCTGGTGGGAATTTGAAGAATGTAATAAAGCAAAAATAATCCTTATCTATCATAGAATCGTGTCATCATTACTAAAATAAGTTACTGGATCTTCTACACAGTTCTGGCATGTCCAGTAAGCCAAAAACCCAGACACCTAAGATTCACAGCTTTCAAAGTATCTATAAATTAATTTTGTCTTTCTTTATTAGGAGGTATAACTGAATTAGTGTCTACAACCCTCTTTATACAGTATGATAATTGTTAAAAGCAGTAACTTTTAGGTTTAAATATTCAGAAAGTGGTGTAACTTTTGCCTTAGGTAGGAAGACCCCAACTTGCCTTAGGACATGTATCTTACTGGGTCCGCCCCACTTCAGAATTGACCCCCAAACCAACATCCTTCCTACCTTCCTCAAGATGAATGAAAGTAAAACAAATGCACCCAGATCAATATGTTACATTTCTAAAAAAATTAATTGCATTGAATATTGTCATGAGCTCAGTAGGATGACAGAGTAGCTGTTTTCTGGGTTCCAGAAGTTAGGATGAAGACCTCCAGGCTCAGGACCTCCCTTCCTTAAAGGTTATGTAAACCCTGGCTATAAAGAAAGCTCTAATTACCTATCATCAAGCAATATAACGATTAGGAAACTCTTGACTCACCTCTTAATTCAGCAGAGCTCAATATCCCTCTGTAGTTGCGCTCTCCCTCAGAAGCATTTCCTTGTGTGGGAAGAGCAAGCATTTAGCCATGCCCCTTCCTCTCCCTGGCTTCTCTCGCCACAGCTGACTGCATATGTGGTTGGACATCTCTTATCTTAGCATGCTCAGGGTTAGGGACAGGCTTTTTAGCTAAGGAGAGGGGAGGGATTTTCCCCACAAGAACATCTCTCTATAGTGAGTGATGACACTCAGGGGCATGGCTTATCGGTACTGCACAGGAAGATATATTGATATTACTCCATTTAGTCTAGCTTACTCTATGAAATAAGCAACGTCTATAGTCATAACCCTGTACATAACCTTGTACTATCTGAAGCTTTGAATTTAAGGAAAAATGGGGGGATCAACCTTTATTTCCCCTTAACTTGTATCTGTCAATCAACATATACCACATTGCCTTATGCTTTAAATTGTTCTTTAATTCCAGGGAATTACTGAAAAGCTGCTGGGAAGTTCACTCAAATTACAGAACAGATAATATTTACATGACAGCAGTTTTATAAGTAATGCCAGTAACTTACATCAAACTGCTATTTTCAGGGAAATTTTAGTAGTTCAGCAAAATATCACCAACATTTTGCAAACAACTCCATTTTTATTTTTTTAATGCTTTTTTGTATATTTTTTCACATTTTTCCTTTCTTCTTATTCTATCGTTTCAAAGGGTTTTGCTTGGAAGAGGATTGAGGGCTTTTTCTTGAGGAACAAGAGATCCCAGTTTACCTCCTAATGGGGCTGTTTGGAGAGATTATATTTCAGGAAAGCAAAATTGCCAAAACCCAACATTATTTTATGTTCATTTACAAATTTGGGATGCCAGAAAATGTTTGAAAAAAAAACGGGATAACAATTTGTATTTTCTTTTAACCTGCTGGGTTAGCATCTTATTAAATAAAGCTTTAGTTTTGGCTGGAGAGACACGGATTGTGATTGATGATGAAATATTTAAGCATTTCTCTTACAAGACACATCCTTTGGTATGCAAAGTACATCTTTGAAGACCATTGTTTGTTAGATGCCATTTTAATAGGTTAATGTTATCAGAAGATATTGGTTTTACTATTGTGGCTACATTCAAAGTATGTTGTCACACAAAACTATGCAGTATTTCAGTCTGACTATCTGTGACCTCATGAACCATAGTACGCTAGGTCCTCCTGTTCTCCACTGCCCCCAAAGTCTTCCAAATGTCATATTCATTGCCTGCATGACTTACTAGCCATCTCATCTTCTATCTCCAATCCCTCCATCCATCCCTCATCTTCTCATCTCCCAACCTCTTCTTCTTTGGCCTTTAATCTTTCCCAGCATCAGGGCCTTTTGTATAGTGTCTTGTTTTGTCATTATGTGGCCGAAGCATTTGAGCTTCACCTTCAGGATTTATCCTTTTAATAAGCAGTCAGGTTTGATTTCTTTTAAGATTGACTTGATTTGATTTCCTTGCAGTTCACGGCATTTTCAAAAGTCTTCTCCAGCAATTCAAAACCATCATCAAACTATACATTCCAGTAAAGTTAGCTCTAGCGTTTTATACTTCAAAGATTAGATGCATGTTTAAATATAATGACAGATAAATGTACATACTGGTTGGTGAAACAATCAATCAAAATAATATCTGTCAATATGAACTGAACCGGGGGTGGGTATTTTGTGATGTTACACGTCACATACAGGGGGCAGAAGAGAGCTGCAGCTTGCAGTTTTTATCTCACGATCCTGGGCTGAGGATCGTGACATAAAAGTTGAACTAGCAGCAGTAGAGTTATTGTACTGAAAACAATCAGTTAGGTTTTTTCTTTCTTTCAGGTAATACTTCTTTATTTTGTATCACAAAATTAATGAATCTGTTTTTCAAATGTACATGTTCTAGAAATATTGTATGATTGCTCCCATATTTAGAAGATCTTAGCTGAATCTTCTTAAAATTCTTACAGTGCATGTCCATGATGAATATTTTATACACTGCTTGTAGATTTTCTACCAAAACTGAAATTCAGAGGACTTGTTTGTATGGGGATTAATAAGCCTAAAATATATATATCTGTATCCTCTAATGAATTTGTTGGATGGATTTGGACTCCTCTCTTAAGGTTACCAGATCAACTGGAAAATAGGGGACGATTATAAAAATCTATTTAGCAGAACAATCTAATTTCCATTCTTAAAGTAAATGGGTCTTTTTCCAATCATCCCAACAGAGCATTTGCTACATTCAACTCCCATCAGGAAAATCCTTTCAAATGTGGAGAAGGAAAATACTGTTTGAGTGTACTCTAATACCAAATACACTGGGATTCAGAGGCTCGTCAAAACAACGTATGAAGATATTTCCCGACAGCTAAAATAATGAAAAAAAAAAAATACGTGTCAGTAATATCCCATAAAAAAAGAGACAAAACTTCACTTACTGCCATAGGAGGAATCAAAGCCAGCTACAAAATTAGGAAAACCAGCAGTATTTAGAAAGTTACTGGACTACCCTAGTGCTCTACTCTTAATTCGGTGGCCCCAGAATTTGATGGACAGCCTGCACTGACGTAGCCTGCCCTTTTACTTACATTGGGTGGATGCCAGCTACACCAGATAATCCAGCTATTTGCTTCTTTAGTAAACATTTAGCTAGATAGATTATCTGTTAACAGCTTTCCTACTTTCTTTTCTAAATTCTGCTCTTGCTTGTGTCATTTTATCACCCACAATATGATTGTTGTATTAAAATTTAACTTTTTTAGAGTACAATTCCCATGATGTCACATCACCCACAAGATTGTATTAGTGGAGAGGAACCAGATGGTTATAATTTGTTCCTTTGTTTTACTTCAACGTATGAACTGTAGTGATACGATATCTCATGATACACTGTGTTTAGAAACATAAGTTATTTAACTCCTCCTTTTGTCACAGAAAATTGTTTACACCCCTGTAATAATGTTTCCAAATGACTAGAATGTGCTCTGAGCCTGGTTACAATTCCCATGATCCCCTGTGAAGTATTTTCTCACTGGAAGGTACACTGGCAGTGTGAGGGATGGGGAGGCAGTTAAAAGAAGTGGCTTGGAGAAGTTGAAACATTAACACGTTTCAAAATGATGTGTATAAACAGGAAAGTGAAATGATTTTTTTAAAGTTATAATTGCATAGTTGCATATAATTGCATAGCTCTGATGTCAGAAATAGCTGTTTATAAGGTTATAATGTACAAGACGTTCCATGCACTTCCTGTGTGTACTGGATATAATGGAAACATAAACAGATACAATGAATTTTTAGAATGTACATACAATTATATTAGTGTTACCATTTTGTGATATTTAAGGGTGAAATTTACTAACATTTAAAGGGTCGTTTTCAACCTTTTTGAGTTTATTCAGTCTAAAAACTGACATTTAATCAAAAAATATATAATATATATTTTTTCGATCAATTTTTTTTCCAATGGAAACATTTCGATCAAATTTTTCCCCTTTTTTTTTTTTCCGATGGAAAAGTAGCCATACTTTACGTAAGTGCTTTAGGTAATTTTCCATCGACAAAAAAAAAAAAACGATTGAAAAAAATTGATCGATATTTTTAAAACGCCAGTTTTTACATCAAATAAATTCAAAAAGGTTGAAAACAACCTTTTCAAGTATAGTAAATTTCAGCAAAGTGTGAACTTACCTCCCGATCCTTCGATTCACCTCGCCAACACTGTTATGTGCTCGCTTCTGTCCTACACGCGGACATCAGCGAACGCTTTCAAGGTATTCCAGTCTCGGCGAGGCGTTCGGGAGATAAGTTTGCACTTTGCTGAATTACCTCCCATGTGAAATCTAATATGTCTTATCCCAAGTTCCAGATAGAAGCTGATGCTGAAGTTCGTCTTAGTGACTAACAGCACATTAAGCATTCTGTGAATCTAGCTAATTAATTACTATTAGACAAGTGCTTTTTTTAAACAGTTGTCTTTATTGAGAAGTCTGGACCTATGCCTGATTATGTAAAGAATGCAGACTGCTAATGCTATTATATTGTAATGTTCTCTCCTTCTGAGAATATCTGGGAATATACAATGGGGGTTATTGACTAAAGTCTGAATTGTTGCGTATAGGTGCGAATTCGCCAGATAAAGTTACAATAGGCTGCTACTGTTGCAGTCGCGTCTTTATAATGAGAATATTGTCGCAGTTGCAATTCTATTATGGGACGAATTGTCGCAATATTCACATTAAAAAATTGTGGCGACTTTACAATGGGGAAATTGTCACGGATTTGCTATAGGAACCCGCTGTTTGTGAATTCGACATTCGAATAACTCCCATATTCTTCATTTACTGTATATAGCTCTAATCCAAAATTCACTTTGAACAAATATACAGTAGTTCTGGGTTCCTTTCAGTGCTG
>WMED01019124.1:0-11286 GCA_019650415.1 Pipa parva | reverse complement strand
ACACTTTACATACTCTCTCTTACATTAATTTAAGGGGTTTCAAAACTTTAAACATAAAGACCAGGATATTAGTTGTATTTGTGATGATGATATATTTATTCTAGAATAACTGTATGAATAAAAAATGGTTTTCTTAGTTTGCAAAGTGGATAGACTACTTCACACTACCAATTGTAGTCCTTTTTTATTGATTGTCTCCTTTCCCATAGGCTTCCACTGTTAGTAGAAATGTGGCACAAGGATAAAATGGCAAAAGATGACCTAATAGGAGTAGCAAGAATTCAACTTTCAAATCTTCTGACTCCTGAAAAAACCCGTTTCTTAGGCCCACATGGTGAGCAGTGTTGGCGGCAGACTTTCAGTGACAGGGTACCTGTTACAGCAGTAGAAGGGTAAGGTTCTGTTATTAATGAGCTTCTTTTAACAATCTGATTTTGAATGTCATAAATAAAGCAAATGATAATACTATAAATATAAACTGATTTTTATTTTTAGCTTGCATTATTTCATGTATATTATCCCTTATGGAATATTTGTTAGCCCCTCTGACTGCTTTTAGAAATGAGCTGTCCTGCTATATGTCTCCCTCAACCACTGCACTGTGTGCTTATGTGATTGGAGCGGTTTGTTTTTTTGTTTTTGTTTTTTTGAGTTGCACAAGGATTTTACTGAACATATTTTAACAATAAAATATTGCTTCTAAACCATAATTCCCTTTAATTTTCTATTAGCCACTACTGCTTTACTATGGATAATGTTTTGCTTGTGCACACAAATATAAAAACTGATCCTGGGAGCAGGTACATGTGTGGAATTCCAACTTGGCCCAAACTACAGACCAAAAATCCAGCCTATTAAATAAAAAAGGCTTTCAAACTATTTCAAGGTTTAAATTTAATTTGGCAGAATTGCAAACCATGTCTTTATTAAAAGTTCTTAATTATTGGGCTTGATTTTTTTTTTTTTTTTTTTTTTTTTTTTTTTTTTTTTTTCATATTTAAAGAGCAGAGTCTATTTTCTATTTAGGCATGACTCTCGGTACTGAATTCAGTTATATATTTTACAACCAAAACTCAAAAAGTAGCTTCACCCGATGCCATTTGCTGCAGTAAAGAGAACTTTACTACTAAAGAAAAATGTAGAATTTCTGGAAGTACAGATTGAATATATAGTAACTACAAGTGAATTTGAGGCATTTTTATTTTTTGGTGTTACTGTTCTTTCAAATCTTTATTATTGGCTAAATAGTCTACCTTGTGTGTACCCCATAGATAAAGATTATTTAACAATGCAAACTGCAACCAGAGATGCCCTGAATGGTAGCTGAAAATCATTCCTTCACCCAATTATCTACTCAACACTTTTTCAGGATTTTCAACACAATTTTTCCTTCTGTCGCGCTATAGTACTTTTAATCTCTGGGTTAAGCATGCATGAAAACTGCAATTACCATTCATTATAATCCACACAAAACTTTTTTTAAGTGATAATGACACACCAAAGTCATAGAGTAGATCTTATAGAAAGATTAATATGGCTGGTCTGAGCATTGCCTTTCTATTACCAATACACAAATTTACCCAAGGCATTCACACAGCTGCATAGTTCTACAACCATCACAATGAGACTGTATCTTGGTGTATTTTGATGGGTTGCACATCTCCATGACCCAGTGAACTAAACAGGTTGGTCCTATCTTGGGTCTGTAGATTCATTACTACCTGTAAGATCAAAGGGTTGAGGCCAGACAGAGTAGTTTTCTGTCTAGGTTTGGGCTGCCTAACTGAATCTGTTCTTCAGTTAATACATGCATATGATCTGATGACTAATGAGCACTATAGCAAGTGGATTTTATATAGTTCTAGTCTTACACTGATTATTACCAGCTATCACAGATCCACATAGCATCTAGTTTATTTAAGCTTTAGGGAACAACATTTAAACAGTTTTGTTAGATATCCCTGTATGGGCCTTATTTTCCAAGACAGATGCCTTTGTTGGCAGTGGCCTCCTGAAAACAATTTAGATTCCCAGACAGTACAACCCTGATATTTAAGAGTAGTAACGCCAAATATGAAACTGCCTCAAATACAATGTGCTTCCAAAAATTCTAATTTGTGGCTTTATAGTATGATATTTGGCTTTAAAATTCACTTTTTAAATATGTATTTTCTAAAGCACCATAGAAAACATTGGCATTAGGTAGTATCTCTTTAACAACATGGCTGCTATCACTAAATATAAAAACAAGATGGAGAGCAATAACATTATTGAATTTACCTTCAAAGAAGCATTTCAAGTGGTACGTTTGAGTAACTGCCATGCTAACTTAAAATGTACATTTTTGTCAACTTCTTTCCCCTTCTATTTTACATAGATTTGTTTATTTTATAATTCTTCTTTAGAATCTGTGAAACCTAAATACAAACTGCCTATAAGAGCACACAGAACGCGGCATATTTTAAGTGACTGGGTTTCAATAGGAATTTAACAGTTGTGATGACACACAGTGTAAAATGCGCTACATTTTCACACTAACATTCATTTTGTAATAGCAAAAAAGACAGGGAAAAAACACATATGAAAATTCACTGATAAAGAAAATCCTTTTCAAATCAGGAATGGATTCAACTAAATCCAAGTGAAAGTAGGATACATTAGAGGGCATTTTTATGTATTGTCGATATTTGATTAGCAGCTACTGAAAGGACAATACAGAAAAATGTCCTCTAATGTCTCCTACTTTCAGTTGGATTCAGTTGAATCCTTTCCTATGATTTGATGAGGATTTTCTTTATCAGCGAATTTTCATAGGTGTTTTTTCCCTGCCTTTTTTGCTGCCATGTTTCTCCAAAAATAAAAGTGTCTTATATTCATTTTTGCTCCTAAAGACGCACCAGGTCTTATTTTCAGGGAATGTCTTATTTTTGGGACACAGTGCTGGTACGGTTTATTTCTCCTTATATTTCTTATATTTCTAAGCTTGGAAAAATTGCACTAGGTCTTCTTTTCAGGGAATGTCTTATTTTTGGGACACGGTGCTGGTACGGTTTATTTCTCCTTATATTTCTTATATTTCTAAGCTTGGAAAAATTGCACTAGGTCTTCTTTTCAGGGGATGTTTTATTTTTGTGGGAAACAGGGTATTACAAAATGAATGTCAGTGTGAAAATGCAGCAAATTTTTATCCTGTGTGTGAGGATACTGTTATATTCCTATTGAAACTAATCTAGTCATATAAAATACGCCACGTTCCATGCGCTCAAAACGCAGGTAGCGTTCTAGCATAATACACTCTCAATGGAACGCTACTGTGAACACCTTTCTTCCATTAGCATTATTCTCTATGGATTTTCTCTTGCATCTTTTCTTAGAGTAGTTTCACCGGAGAATTTAAAAAAAAAATATGTTGCGCACAATATGCTAGTGTGACCTAGCCTAGAAAGAACTTTAACTGAAAAAATCAAAGGGCCAAACATTAATTAGTCAGGATCGTCCCTCATAGGAGACAGAAGTGAGGGGGGGAATACAATGTTTCAGGGGACCTTCGCCTCCCTTATATCAGGTAAACTAAAAGTGAATCCTGGCCACATAAATACCCCCAGATAACTGTGATCTGCCAGCATATGAAGCATATGGGTGCAAAAGAAAAAAGTAAAAATGTCCATATCTGCAGCTGATGGTGGATGCACATCACTCAAGTGCAGTAAGTATTAATATAACCATACATGACATAATGTAATATCTGTACGTGCACATTATACACAAAACTTAATAAAGGTCTCAAAAATTATTCTTAGAATCACAAACATATATTCTAGATTCTCTTTAAACCTTTAGGTGGCAGTATTTGATAGCATTTATCTTTTATGTGTAGATCAGAAATAAAAATAGCAATTTTAATGCTTTTGTTTATGTATTTATATGAAGCAAATTAACTTTTCAATTATGTTTTTTTCAGCTAATAATAGGTATATATATTATAAATATTTTTTCCTGACAAGTAGTGTGTCCATATCTTATCTATCATATGTGTCTTATCAATAATAATATATACAATATATATTTTATTATTTAATGCCTTTATTTTTATTTTAATACATTTGAATCTTTTTTTTTTCTAATTGCAGAGCCAAAAACAAATTGGCTGAACTTTCCTACATAATAACTCTGGAAGATTATGGTCTTGTTAAAGTACAGGAAGTAATTATGTCAGAGTCATCTCAGGTATAGTTTTCAAGCCAATGCTATACTAAATAAATGCTGCGTGTTTATGAAACCACAGGAATCTCTCACTCAGAACTAGTTGTTGCACTGAGTATTATAAGTTATTCCATATAGAAGGGACACCCACACTTTAGTTGTTTGATACTATTAGCATATTGATTTTCCTGCATAGAAAATACACAGAGCTCATTGGCAAGCAGAGGGCCACAAAACCTTCTGGTTGGTGACATCTGACCCTCTGATCATCAGGTGGACACGGCCTGAAGTATTGTATCCCTTGCCGTTTGTTCCAGCGAATAACTCTGTAAGGATTGATCAGTACAGAGCTAAATTGAGTGGCTGCTAATAATGAGAGGGACTGCCAAAGACTTCCTGCAAACATCAGTACTAAGTGGTGGTACAGCTGAATTAGTAATGAAAATATCTGCTTTGCAGTAACAGGAAAGGCTGCTTCCCTGCAAATGACTGTAGTCCTGAGATAGTTGCAACTGATTAACTTTTCATGATTGTTGAAGGCTCATTGCTTTGTCCACTGTGTTTGTCAAGCAGACAACTTTAGCAGGATGATCTTATCTTGCTGATTCACACTGCAGTTAGAAAGGGGTTTATGCTCTTTTAATTATATTTGGTCAGATTTATGTATGCCCTTTAATAAGAAATAATTCATTATTATTTTCTCCCAAATTTTAACTAGTATGCAGTTGCTGGCCTGGTTAGCAGTTTTTCAAATACAGCACTTGCAAAAATGTTATATTTGAAGTTAAATTCATGAATTTTTATGATGCTTTAAATAATATGTATACAGGAAGTATGCTTTGTAGCCCTATTTTTAAAGCTGAATATACTTTCTAGACAAAATGTAGAATTTCTGGAAGCTCAAATTGAATACATAATAACTATCAATTCATTTCAGGTATTTTTTTTTTTTGTGTTACTGCTCTTTTAATGACATGAAAGGGGTGATGCTGCAACTCTGCCTGTTAACTGCAGTCTTAGGGGGTACTTCAGGAAAGTGCAAACTCACCTTTCGATGCTTCGTATCAGCTCGCCGAGACAGATACGCGCTCCCTGCTCTCCTGCACACAGCACACAGAGATCAGCAAACGCTTTAAAGGTACTTCGGCTCACCTCGCGACCGCTCGATTCACCTCGCCGAGCCAAAGTACCTTTAAAGCATTCGCTGATCTCCGAGTGCAGAGAGCGCGTACCTGTCTCGGCGAGCTGATGCGAAGCATTGCAAGGTGAGTTTGCACTTTCCTGAATTACCCCCATAGTCATTAGTGAGATGAGATAACTTGCATTGACAATGTTACCATTTACTTCTTTGTATTCTTCTTTGTTTAATTGTGACTGGGAAATCTTAAAGTGTGGCATTTGCTAAAAGTAATATTTATTAGTCTTAAAGCAATTTCCTCTTTTAACGTTTTTAGGTTACTGAACATCAGAAGGATTCTTCACAGGCTCAACTTCCTAACAGTGCTGCACATGTTCCTGAACCTCGTGAGACTCTTGAATACAAAGCAGCACTTGAACTGGAGATGTGGAAGGAAATGCAAGAGGATCATTTTTTAAATCAGGTGTTTTCTCTACTTTCAGCAGCAAAAATATCATTAAGTAGATTTAAATAAAACCTATGACATTGCTTGTTAAAAATGTCTTGTGAAATCAGCAGATTTTTGCAGTATATTGCAGCACATTGTTGTAACATATTAAAGTTTGCCTAGGACTTTTGTTTTTTTTCCTTAGTCAATAAAATATACTGTTTTTTTGGATGAATTCAGTAATCTTCTCTGAACAGCACTCAATGACAGTGCGGGTAGCCAGGAGTGTTTTTTTCCTGCCAGATTTCATGGCTTGCTGATACTCTTCTGCCTGCCCTGATCATTTTCTCTCAAGCCATGACTACATAAGCCTCTGATTGCTTTTTACAAATTATTTTATTTGTTATACATTTCAGTGTTTGTAAACACTGAACGTTCTTCATTATGTGGAGGCTACAACAAATGGAATAGGAGACAGGTACACCCAAATCAAATTTTTGTTTTACTTCTTTTAGAAAATAAGTGCTCGGCAAGTAATTTCCTGTATGTTAGGGAAATGAGCTAATCTAAACAAATCATTTTCTTTCCCTGTCAGTTAAAGAAAAAGGAACTGGCCCACATGCAAGCACTTGCAGCGGAGTGGAAAAGAAGAGACAAGGAAAGGGAAGTGTTAGTTAAGAAAAAGGTAATAGTTCTAGAGAACAAACCTCAGTTATATGTTAGGTAAAGTATTCCGTTTAGTTTAGATAACTGGCTAATCACAGCCATATTCCTTCTCATCACTTTTATTTAATTAAACAATGAAAGCTAAAACTTTCCTCCAGGGAACACTGGCAATAAAACACATTCTGTTTCATCTTAGCACATCTTTCCTGCCTAATTGCTTAAAAAAGTAGATTTTGATGTTTGTCTTCTTTAATAAAAAGTCCCTTCCCTGCTACAGAATCAATACAGTTTCATTTATAGTTATATCTAATAGGACTTCTCTATGAAAATGATGTATGTACATTTTTATTTATAAAACACCACTAGGTTGCGCAGCACTGTATAATCCAACAATACAGTTATAATACAGACAAGTAAAAAGTGCTTACTGGAGAACAAGTGAAATAAATTACAAGCATATAAGCAAGAAAATACATCACTGTAAGTGCCAGGCCATGATTGAAACAAGAGGATGGAGGTCCCTGCCCCCATAGAGCTTACATTCTAAATAGGAGGAAGATTTACATAAACAGAGTAACAAGTGCAGTAGCATAAAAGTGTCAGTTCCTTAGCCTATAGGTGCCAAATAAAATAAATGCAAAATAGAATAAATAGTTGCTTAAAAATAAAATATGGACATGAAAACAAGTGCTAGTGCTCCAGAGGTAAGATTTACATTTAGTTTTAAAGATATTGATGGATTGCTCTTGGTGGAGGTAGAGGGGTACAGAATTCCAAAGATAAGGGACAGCAAGAGAGAAGGGTTTAAGTTGAGAATGGGCAGTCTTAGTGATGGGTTCATGAAGAAGGTTGCCTTGTGGCAGAGTGGAATTAACGGCAAGGTGTATATGAGCAAACGGAAAGATATGTTGGGAGGGGGGGAAACAGAGTGAAGAGATTTGAATGTCAAAAGTAGAACACTGTAAATAATACTTTTTTTTTTTTAACTGGGGCCAAGGAGCAAACAGGAGTTTGGAGGGAGACTTCTGGGGAGAGAGGTAGATTATTCTAGCAGCAGAGTTTAGAATAGATTGGAGCAGAGAAAGATGGGGAAACTGGAAGGCCAATTAGAAAGACATTGCAATAGTCTAGGACGAGTACATGCATGAGGGTGTTAGCAGTGGCCTGAGAGAGAAATGGATTGATCTTGGCAATGTTATGAAGGTTGTAGCAGTGGTAGCAATGTGCCTAGAGAAGGAAAGAGCAAAGTCAAAGGTCACCCGAAGACAATGTGAAGAAGTAAAAGGGTTAATGATCACATCTTCAACTGAAATGTAAAAGGAGGGAACAGGAACAGGTTTATGTGGAAAAATAATCAGTTCAGTTTTATCAAGATTTAGTCACTGCGCCGGGCCATTCAAGAGGAGATAGCCAAGAGACATTTAGAGATTTAGTTTTGATTTCAGGTGTTAGCGCAGAAGCAGATAAGTAAATTTGGGTGTCATCCACATATAGGTTGTATTTAAAACCAAATAAGCTGATGACATCAACCAGGGAAAGTGTGTACAGGAAGATGCAGTTTCTCATTTAATTTCACTTCTGCAGTCATTAATTTTTTGTTGTGAACACTACTTCTTATAGATTAGCTAGATTCATCTGAATCCTTTGCTGACAGATGCATAGGACATGTTTAGCTAATTTAGTAATAGAGTGTATTTTCTCTATTCTATCTGAAGTGAATGATGAATCCCTGCAGTGTAAAATATCATAGCAATATAAATGAATACATATATACAAACATTTGAATATTCTGCCTGTTGAGAAACTGATTAATCTGCTTAAATTGCTGCTATAAACTTTATTGCTTGTTTTGAAGTTGGATATGAGTTTGAAATGGATACTTTGTGTGACTATTTTGCTTTTCGATTTCCTGTTTCAGTTAATTCTGAGGTTTTTTTAATAAGCCATCTGCATTGGACTGTTGTACTGAGGATGAGGTATAACTGTTATTTTGGTTCATGACAATTCTAATTGGATTGTTTACAGTTGCAATCATTGAACTGGTCTTCCACAAATGTAGTGATCTAAATAGTCAAACCCGTTACACAGAATGTGTTGGTGCAACTGAAATCAAGGTCTGTTATTTTGAACATTCCAGTATGACACAAATTATCACTAAACTTTTCCCCATTATTTAAGCGCTCAAGCCAAATGTACTTGTTTTTTAGGTAGCTGAATATACAGTCCTTGAGCAACAGTTACAGCAAGCGTTAACTGATTTAGAGAAGAGAGAACGGCAACTTGCATCTGATGAAACTGAGGTACAGTAATTAATATGCGCATCTTAGATTCTGAGCCTAGGTAATTACAAAATAGATTTTAACAACACTGAAACAGCCTGAAGCAAAAAGATGATTTCTATGTTTATTGCATTTTCATTCAACGTCAAATGTTATTAAATCACTTAAGCTTCTCCACAGCACTATGGATGGAGCAATAAATGCACACAAATTACAAAGATTAGTGTGTTGCTTTATGATAAGGATGTGAATCAGTCGCAGGATACATAAAATAGCTGGCTGAAAAGCACAGATTTTTGGGGGAATAAAGTTGTTCACAGCACAGTTAGGATAGACTTACAATACATTTTTCATTCAAGAAATGCTACAGACTATTAAATTTTACAAGCATGAATCCAATTAGTACAATCTGACAATGTGACCAAAATGTCTCCTATTATATACAGTAAAATCTAATCCTGTATCCAGAGTTTCACCTTTGGATAAGAGTTATTTTCCTTGAAAGGGATGGAGAAGAAAGGTTGTAAATCTTCAGAGTCAGAGAGAATATCCTGCTCTGTTTTCTTGGCACAATCCTATTGGTAAAGTCCGACATCTGGTATGATGCAGACATAAAGCAGAAAACAACACTGGTGCCTTAAACATTTTCTTATCTGAGAAACATTAATTTATTCTAGACATGTTGACATGCCGGATCTGCATAAGGAAAGCTTTATCGAGATAGAAACTTTTACTGTATAGGTTTTAGGTTTTGTATTTGAGACCTGATCCAGTACTTTTGCTGTGTCCTCACCCTCCTTACACACATCTTCATGTTCGTCCATACTTTTTCAGATTTACCTTATTTGGTAACTCAGTTTGTGCAATTTCTGTCTTCATAATCCTTGAGTAAATCACTGTATTTTTCTTTAGAAAACCAACTGATTTTTTTTTTTTACATTATTTATGATGACATTTTTGGTACCGGGTTTTCTTTAGCTTCTGTCAAAGTGTCAGTGCTTAGGAAGTACTTTTTCAATTCTTGCTTCAGTAATCCATGCCCTCTGTATGCTATGGGCACATCGGCAGGTGATCATTTCATGTATATTGGCACATTGACAGTCTTGACTGGTAAAGTATCTTTAGACATCTTTATCAGCCAGGTTGATAAATGCAATCTTTGAGTAATGTATTGATGCATGTGTTAGCAGACCTTATAACACTGGTCTTATAACACTGAAGATACATGTATTTTTGTTTGGCTAAAGTGTGCTGGCAAGTTTCTATGATCTGCTGGGTTTTGTATGCTTAGCTTGAGTCATGCAATGATAATCCTCTTATAGTGTGGGATGAGAGCAAAGACTGGCAGTAGGTATATTTTCACTCAGGTTTGCTTATAGCTTGTAAAGAGTGAAAATATAGGGGGGATTCTGAAGGGGTGTGCTTGTTTGCTCCAGCACTGCCTTCTGCTTGACTCAACACCTCTCTTCTTGCCTTTTCCAAGGTGGCTGCAATCCTCTTCTACTTCTACTCTCCTACCTCTTCTTGAAATTCAGTGAGCATAGAAAGCACAGAAGCAGTATTACATCAGAATACTACTTCTGTTCTTGCTCTGCTGGCATGATTTGGAGAGGGTCGCAGTCATTACGAAAAAGAGCGGGGTTGAGACAAGCAGGAGGGCAGCACAGGAACCATGAAGCCTGTCAAGTACAATAAGTGTACTGCTACTAGATCAGCTTTCATCTCACAATCCTCAACCCAGGATCATGAGATGAATACTTCCCCCCACTGCAGCTCTCTTCCTGTGTATATATGTGACAATTTTTTTTTGGATATGTGCAGTTTAACTTCAGCAAACTTTGGGAGAAGGGTGGGTACTTTGTGACAATTGACGTCACATACTTACCTAGGAAGAGAGTTGCAGCAGGTGTGCTGCTGCTAGATTGATCAGGTAAGTATACTTTATTACTATAGCTTTCCTTTAAATTTTGTATTTGCTTTGATGTCAGTGTCAAAATACATTGTGTGAGACCACCCCTAAAAGGTACTATAAATCAAAATTTTTTTCAATTATGAATATAAATATATTTTTTTGATGTCTACTTACCTTTAGATGTTTCATGTTTACTCAGAAGACAGATTCCTGGTAATTTAGTGACCATTCCATTAGGTTACTGTAGCTTCCTTTGTTTTTGGTATTTAGACTGTACATCCCTCAGTACACAGTTCTAGTGTCAGTAACGTATCTACAGAATAAGTACACACTAAGGCCCTAATTCACCATAGTGCGAAGAGAGCTGCGAAGCGTTCGGCTCACTTCGCACTTGGTGTTATGCGCATGCTGATGTCCTGCACGCGGACATCAGCATGCGCATTAAAGGGATTCCCCTCCTGGCAAAGAGACTCGAGTGCTCTCGTCAGGAGGAGAATCCCTTTAATGCGCATGCTGATGTCCGTGTGTAACATAGTAACATAGTTTATAAGGCTGAAAAAAGACACAAGTCTTTCCAGTTCAGCCTATTTTCCTGCAATGTTGCAATGTTGATCCAAAGGAAGGCAAAAAACCCATGAGGCAAGAGCCAATTATCCTCATA
>WMED01019123.1:0-12511 GCA_019650415.1 Pipa parva | reverse complement strand
GCCCCAGATGTGCCCCTCCAGCCCCAGATCTGCCCCCACAGAACCCAGAACAAAGGGGGTGGTTCGCCCAGGGCTCAAATCTAGCCAGGACCAGCCCTGCCTGGCCCCATCAGCAGCTGGGCAAACACAAGCAGGTGGTTCAAACAGGAGCAGTAGACTGTAACACAGCATGAGTCAGGAATAGATGAACTATAACAGAGCAGCCAGGAACAAAGGAGTAGTAACAGAACTGCTTACCTGAAAAGGAATAGTTAAACAGTAATCTTGTAGACACAGTGGGAACAGGAACAGTAGAATTGTAATATGACTGGACAAAAGACTCTAGTAGCAGATGATGCTCTATAACACAATTAAATATCTTACCAATATGTCACAACAGCAATGGGCAGTATGGGAGGAGAAGGGAGTGCATTCAAGATGGTGTCCATTTGCTAGGCAGTGGCCACCAGTTGCAAGGTGGCACAACACCTGCATATAACAAGTAGTCATATGTGTCCTTATAATTGTGTTATACTACCCAGTAGCCAAGCTTCCCTGTTACAATGCCTAACTGTCTGTAGCCTAGATACACTGTCTAATAACTTCATTAATATGCTTAGTTCACAGTTTCATTACTGTCAAGTTACACTGAAAAGTAGCAAACTGCTTTGCATAATTTTTCAGTAACAATGTTTGTTGTCAGTAGCCTATTTAGACTAAAATGCTGTACCGATTAGCTCAGTTAAAATGCAAACAGGCATTAGACTAGTTCAGCATATTGTCTTGCATCTCTACTCAGTTGTTCAATTTTACTGGAAAGTATCTGGGTATATTTCTCAGAAAGTGATTCCCAGTATCTCATTTACAATGTGAAGTGCTTCCCAGAAACCCAGATTTGCAAAGTTATACTTAAATTTGTTAGATTCAAATTGCAAAAACATTACCAGTAAAGTACAGTTACAATATAATGTGCCCTGTATTGATTTGAAAATGCATGATAGATAGCAGAAACTTAGGGGCCTATTAATCAAAGTGTGAATTCAACAGTCTAAGTTAATTTGTGTCATTTCAGGTTGCTACACTCTGATGGTTGCAGTCTATATTGTCACTTTTAAATGAACAGTAGTGTAACGTCACATTGGAGCCCCGCCATCAACCCCTTATTTCACCACTTTCATCTGGCAAAGGCAGACAGGTGAATTTGACACAGTTTACCTTGTCAAATTTGCTACTTCAGCAGAATCTGACACTTGAAGAGTAACCTGAACAGGCAAAGTGAAGTGAAGAGCTCTGTAAGTCTAACCATTATATGTTTACGAACTGGATGCAAATTCACCATATAGTATAGTTTGATGAAGATTACGAATATTAAAAATAACAAAGGGATGTGTAAGCAAGTGTTAAGCAAAATAGTTCAGAATCTCTCGTGGATTGAGAAAGATATTGTACAGTCTCTGCCTATACTGTACAGACATATGTTTATAACAAAATGAAGGTAATTTAGCTAGTAGTATTTCTCCCTCGGCTTCTAGACTTCAGTTTTACTGAAGGATAAATTGTTTATAGAAGAAACACATTCTTCAGGATAAATTTTCTAAATGAGCTGAAACAAAGTCATGAAACAGGATTCGAGATGATGACCAGACACCAAGTTCAGGAGATATGACTCCTTAGCTTTAAATAATGGAATAAATCAAAATATGTCAGTGCAATTGATGTCAGACATGAACATTTGTGAGAAGAATTTAAAGTTCATTATGTTAATAGTGGTAAAGAATGCAGCTCTTTTTTATCATTGCATAAACAATGTTTGGAGACCACTTGATATAGTAAGGTGATAGGGCTGATCAAAGCCTCATTCATGTAGAAATGAAGTAACCAATAAATATAGCATTTTTATGAAATACATTCACATTTTATTGTATATATGGTATGTGAATGATCTTTAGAGACAGAAACATTTCTTGCTCCTGTACAGGGGATTCAAAACTGCTTTCAAAGTTACCTGCTATTTGCATATTAGATGCTGCACCTAAATGGGTCTACATAGCTGCTCATGATGCAAGTGACCTCTGCTTATTTTTTAGGCATTCGGCTTTATACAGTTTTTTTGCTGTCTTCTGTACTTTCATATGTGAGCTTGATCAGGGGCATAAAGTTGATGAGAGTTCATAAAACTCATACAATGTTAAGGATTTCTTTCTTAGCGTAGTAAGAAAGGGTGAACCGTCTATCTGTCCATCTATCTGCCAATGTTTGTATTAAGAAGATCTTCTAAAACCCCAAAAAGATGGAGGGTAGAAGAATTATACTAGGGAGAAAATGTTTTAGTGGTTAGGAGGTTGGTTATTATATTGTAGTAATACATTAATGGCTATTCTTGTCTTGCTGCCAATTCCTGCAATTTGTATTATTATAAATGTGGATTTGTAGTAATGGCATACTGCTTACAGTTTAGTTAGATCATTATGACAATGATCTTTATTGAGCCTTTTATATATTTTGCTTCCTGTCACTTTATTTTATTCCTAAAATGTACACTAGTTATTGTACAGATTTGGATTTAAAAACAGCAGCTTTGTATGGGATATATTCCAGCACTTTTGGTTTATCACATTGCATAATGTTTATGTGATGTTGGGATAGTCTATAAATCTGAATTGTGTATCACATGCACTGGGCATTTCTTTTGTTTTTTTGTTTTTTTTTATGGACTTTAAGCACAGCTCAGTAATAGGAGGGTATCACGGTTGGCGTTGCTGCCATCTCTTACCTGGCAAGGGGACTCGGGTACACTCTTCTTAGGCACATGAGCTGCGCCTGTCAGGCATTTAAGCCTGTCAGGCACTCGGTGCCTAAGCTTCCAGCTAGATAGGTCCCATAAATGTTCCTGGTATTTGCACTACTCCGATCCTGTGTGCCTGCATAAGCCTGCTCTTCTTCCTACTTTACAGTATTATTCTGGTGCCTGCTTCCTCATATTACTTTATTAAAGTGACAGTTATCTGTTCCGCTTTTTCCATCGTTCCAGTACTAGCAACTACCCTGGTGGGGTACGCTCGGGGGTCGCGACCTGGGGGTTCCTCACAGCTAATGCCAATACCTCCTTGCGGAGGTTAAAGGCGAAGACCAGGGGCCCCTTAGACTCTGCGCCTCGCAGTGTACCTATGCTAAACCATTGGGTAGTACAGAGGGTCCACTGTCTGCCCGTGACAGAGGGCTGTTTGGAGCCAAGGATATTTAAACTTATTTGATGGTTATTTTCACTTATCTGATAAAAGGAGACTCCTTGACCCCAAAATATTATATTAGCTTATCCCTAGAAAAAAAAATGGGGTTATCCCCCTAAAAATGCATCTAGGTGAATGTTAGAAATTATTTTCTTTAATTGCATTATTGCTAATCTCAGAATTGTTCTAATATGCCAAGTGTTTTGTCTTTCTGAGTTTGCTCAAGATTCCATCAAACTTTTTACCTATGTTCTGTTTATGTTTTTTTTTAATTTCTGCCCCCCTTTTTACCTTTTCTTCTCTCACTGTCTCCTGTTGCTGTCTTATTCTCTTCCACATCCTTGTTCCCTCCATACTTCCTTCCGCACCCTTATTCCTCCATTCCATCCTCACTTAATGCTATGTGCCTGCATTTTGACTTGTAATTGGTGAAGTAGGTGGGCTACTGTTCAGTCAGAGATAGCTTGTAAGGGGTTGGCACAGGTTGTTAGGGTGACAGAGAGGTTGGTCCATTAATTGCAGAACCAGATTATTAAAGTCAGCACCTATGCACATGCTCTAGGGGAGAAGCTCAAGGCAGAAAAGGTGCAGGATAGCAGGTGTGATGGGAGAGGTTGTGTTGATAGAGGTAGGAAAAAGGCAACTGGAGATTAGAGTAATGCAGAGATAGAAGCATAAGTGAGAAAGAGGAGCTCTGTGTGAAACAACAAGAGAAACAAACAGCTGTAAGGATGGTACTGGTATTTAGCAGAGAAGGAGATTGCTGGTAGAAACCACAAAGAACTTGGCGCTAGCTAATTTCAGGGCACTGAGTCTAAGGTACTCTCTGGTCTTCACCTTTAACCCACGCAAGGGGGTACTGGGCTTAGCTGCCAAGAGTACACAGGTCGCGACCCCTAAGGAGCTGTTCAATGGTGGTAAATAGGAGTACTGGAAAAGCAGAGGACTAAAGTGCAGACTCAGGACTCAGGTATATACTCAGGACTCAGGTAGAGAGTACAGGTGCAGAATTGAGCACCAGCGATAGAAGTAAACACTAACAGCAGGATAATACTTTAATAATAAAATAGAAACTAACAGAGCCCAAACGTACTGAAGAGTAATTTTATAATCGGTCTTGAGCGCGTCCGCCTTGTACAGGCAGAGAGGCAGGTGCGCACTAGCAGGGAGGACCCGGCGCTGGAACAAACGCTGCTAATTATTCCTTACAACAGCTAAGTAAGAAAAGCAGATGTGGTCACCTGAGTAAGAGAAAACAAAGCGATTAGCTAGAAACCAGAAAAATAAAAGTATATAGGAGAGAGAAAAACAAAGAGAAAATGTAAAGAATAATAAAATAAAGAGATAGCAAAATCATTTAAGGAAGGTGTGAAAAATCAATGTAACAATATTCCTTTGTCAGCAGCAGACAGTAAGTTACAAAACTGAATTTCATAGAAAATTAATAATACACAGTAAGATTTAGAGCCTCATTGACTAAAGTCTGACTTCACCTGTTGAATTCACTTCGCTACAATTCGAGTTGCATTGCCAAAATAGATGCAAATTTGTTTCTCGGTCTCAATTAAGTGAAGAATATACCTGTCAAACAGGTGGATAGCGGCAATTGCTGTCACGTGTTGTGTGGCGTAATCAGGTGGATAGGTAAGATGAGGATGAAGTAGGATGAAAAGTCATGAATGAAGCAAATTCGACAAGTGAAGAGTAGTGACGTCAGTCTCACACTGTCCCACTAACTGTATCCTGTAAATATTCTATTTCTATGTCACCTTGTCTCTAGGTCATGTCATTTAGTCACAGTTGCCATTGTCACTTTTGAATGAATAGTCGCCTTATGCAAGACTAGAGCTCTGCCATCAACCCCCCATTTACCAATCTGAAGTGGTGAAGTCAAACAGGTGAATTCGGAGCAGTTTACCTAGTCATATTCACTCCTTCAACACACTCTGCATTTTAGTCAATAGTAGCATGTGCACACAAAATGATGCTAAGAGCTCTGTAAGTTTGTGACTCGTATAGATGCACAAATTTGTCGCGTATTCGTCACTTCACAGAGTTTGTTCAATAAGCAAACATGGGTAAGTAGAGAACAGGCACAAATTCACAGCTCTATGTAACTAACAAGACTTTAATCAATGAAGTTCTAAAGCTGTACAATTTCCACTGCAGTCAAATTGAAGGTGATGTGTGAAACTTTTATTTCTAAATAGTAATACCAACTCTTTCCCAACTATCTCATGTTTTATTGTAGTTAGTGGAGAGAAGATATTTTGAAGTTATGAATGTTACTGATGTGATAGTGATATAAAGAATATCTGCAACTAGTAAGGCTATTACTATTGTAACTATTTAACACCTATTGTGTTGCAGAAGATTGTTGCTATTTCAATGCATGAACCTTTAATACGTTTTCATGTTACTTTGTGTGAAGAAACTGTTTAATGAAGTTAAAATTCAAGGAGTGCTTATCAAAAGAGTGATTAGAAATAAATAAAAGGAAGAGAAATATACATAGCATTTTGATGTGTCTCCATACCAAAGAGAGTAATCCCGGAGCAGGGAGTTGAGGATTGTTCTGTTTCATCAAATTTGCCACCTTACAAACTTGTGTATTTTAAATTAAAATCTACCCATGTTAATAATATATATAAAGATATTAGAAATTCTCTTAGAGTTCTGTGGTCTCTATAGAAGCATGTCATTTTTCCTTAATGAAGAAACAAAAAGAAAATATTATATTTAATATCTATTATAAAAATAGTGGGCCCCTGATCTTGTTTCCTGGTGGTCCAATCTGCTCCAGTCCAACACTGGATTTAAACATATACAATTAGTAGTTTTTTATTTTTAGTGGTCTGTACTGAACCTCTTGCTCCAGTGGCATAATTAACCATGCCCAGGCAGGATCGGTATTGGGACAATCACCTGGAGCCCCTTTCTTCTTGCAGCATGGCCCCTTCCCATGCTCCTCTGAACCAAAAGAAGTTGACTTGCTGGGATCTAGGGAGGTGATAGACACAGATGCTGAAGAGGGGGTCGCAGTGGTCATTTTGGGCTGGCAGGGTCCCCTGAGGGTTCAAGCCTGGTTATGACCTCTGTAACTGTGTTTTGCACAGCATTAAAATCTACAGTAGAAACTCTAAAAAAAATTGATGTAAATTTCCTGCTACTTGTAATTAAATATTTTAAGACAACTGTCCCTTCCTTCATAAACTGTGATATAATAAAGAAATGTTTGGGATAAGTAGAGGAACATTCCCTGATTTTATGGTCACTTTGCATATGTGTCGCAGTCTATTTGTGTACTACGTGTGTGTACTGGGGTAAGAGGAAACCACCAATACTATACCTATATGTTACCATATTATTAAATAATGTACATTTCCAATGAATTACCAGTGTCAGAAAGTAATCAGAGTATTAATATAGCATGCCTTTAAATCATTTTATTCTTTTAACTTTTGTTAAAGAAATAATTTTTTTTAAAGAATACTTAAAATAGTCTAATTTTCATAGATAAAGAAGAAAGCACCTGAAATACCAAAGATACATAAAGGACAGTGTTTCCAGGGTTTTATCTCCGGGATATGAGTAAAGGTACTTCCATTCAGTCACTGTCAACAGGTAATTATTACTTGATGTCAAGGAGAATTTTTTTTTCTTTTGGCAGAAAAACGAAAGCAATGCCACCTACTCAAATACCTTTCATCTTCATTCCTGAATGCCGCTGTTGTTGAGGCAACATCATTTTAAGGTTATGGGAAATGACCATACAAAAACCTCATCATTGGTGAAGTACAGTTTAAAACTGGGTAAGCAATTTTCTAAACATTCATAATACAACAGCTAAGTTTTATGCGCCACGTCTCTGCAAAGCAGGCTGTATAGTACAATTTAGCTTACTCAGGGTTAACTCTCACTAACTTCTTAGAGGTGAAAATTCCAAATGCCAACCAAATGTCTACCAGCCTGTGACTATCTGAATTAACCCCTTTAGCAGTGCACATGGATTTCCCTGCAGTTAGCTGAGCTCTTTCAATATTGATACAAAATACACAGTGCTGCCATTGCAGGGAATTAGGACCATCACCTACCAGTGATGTGATACTGATCAACACGAACAGAAGATATACTGTATAAGGCTGCCTGATACCAGCAGGAACCAGGGGAGAAGAAGATCACATGATGTTACTGTGGGACCTACTTCTGACTGCCAAGTAATAAAAAGGATAGCTTTGGTTCTTGGGCACTGAAGATATGCGCAGTCATAGAAATGGTAGTTCCAACAGTGAGAAAGGGATAGGCTGCAGGATTAAAGCACTAGTTCCAGTTACTTTCTTGCTCTAGTTGGTTATCAATGTTTGTGTCTGTAATCTTTCCTACTTCCTGGTGTTGCTTACGCTTCCCTGAATTCTCAACTCTTTAAGGCAGGGTTCACATGGGGGGGGGGGAATTTTCCTATGCATATTTAAGAAAAAGGGTAGTATTTCCATGTAAAACTCTCAGCACTTTTCTCTCATGTGTGACTGCTATTGTACAATTCCTATTGCTGCTAATCCTGTCACATTTTTGGGTTGCATTTTACGCAGTTGAAAAAATGCAGGAAGAAGTGTCCTAGCACATATTCCTCTCTATTAAACGCTAGTGGCTAGTGTGTCATTGCACAGCCAATAGTCATTATGCTCAGTGTGTTTCCATGGCAGCATATTTCCATTGTTTTTTGCCATGAAAAACACAGTGAGCAAAATTCAGCCATGTGAACCTGGCATAATCTGTGTCAGATTAGTTCCTGAAGGTCTGATATAGGTCTATGTTTGGGATTTTTTTGGCTTGGCTAGAAAGTGCCTCACCATGGAATATGTTGAATACTCTTTGAATATTGCTCTTGTACCAGCTCTTGTTTCTTTGCTATTTGTCTGAACTCCTATGTTTTAGCATTGTGTTTGTATACGTTTGTGCAGACAGTTTCTGGAAGGGTATTTACTTATTTATCATTACAGTGCCTCTACGCACAAACTAAAGTCCATAAAATTGAGATATCTATGGTGTAAAATGGTGGTTCTGCAACAATTAGACAGTATTTGACTGGGACATTGGACTATAGCAGTGATGGTGAACCTTTTTGGCACCCAGTGCCAAAAAGTTGACATCACTCACCAGTGCCTTCCCCCAAAGTGCAGGCACTGATGAGTGACATCATCCCACCTGCGTTGGGGGGGGGGGGGAGCACTCCCCAGTGAGCGAGTGTTCTTTCAGTGTAGGCTGAGGATCCAATCTGGAAACTGTCAGATTGGGTCTGCAGCCTGTACTGGAGGAACACTCCCTCGCTAGGGGGATGGAGGACAACAGTGGTGGCAACAGCGTGTGCGCCCACACAGAGGGCTCTGCGTGCCCTCTCTGCCATGCATGCCATAGGTTCATCATTGCTGGTCTATAGGATGGTTTCTGTAGGAGGCTGCCAATAAGAAAATGTTCCCAGTTTCCCAGCAATCATGAAATGACCACCAAATACTTATACAATGCATAAATTTATAAATCATACAACAATTGTTAGTGTGTAATAAAATCAAATGACTTGTCATCTACACTGGCAGAGGCATATCATAATTGTATAACTGCAAAGATTAAATATCATTAGAAACTATGCACAATTCATTATTTCATTGTCACACATGGACACAGGCAGGTCACCAATCATAGAATTATCTTTGTTTAATGAAATTCTATGCCATCAGAACCATATGTGATTGACAGCATCTCTACTGAGTTTAGACTGCATTATCAACGCAAGAATGACAAGTAAAAATCACTAGTCATTAAAGAACACAAAAACCTCATATATCTTTAAAGCATGTATGGCCATGAAAGGAACTGTGCTTTGATAATGTCATAATGCTTTGATAAATATTGTAATTAAACAGACAATGCAAGAGGAATTAAATTAAAAAAAACACACACAAAACATCAATGGTATTAAACAAAAGCTTATTTAATGCTCAGTCTTGGACTCACTCAGCAGTGTGCCACTGATGTGAAAAAATGGTTGATTAGAAATGGTTTTACAAAATGTTTGCTCTTAATCATTGTACCATTCAGTGAAATGGCTTAAACCACTGTAGCTTCCATGATATGTTCAGCTCCAGTTAATGAAAAGATGTAAGCTATCAACTAACCAGGAATGCATTTGAGCTTCTGAAGTTATCACTTAGTGACATAAATCCAAACCTTCTGAGAATTGCTAGATGTACTTTGAAAACAGAGCATATATCTGCACTCTCCATAACTTTATATTAATGCTGCATCCACATTAAGCAGCATAAAATGGAAATAAAATAATTCAATCCAATGCACTCAAAGGTGTACCAAGCATAAAGTAGTTTATTTAGTCATCCAGACAAAGAACCAGAATTTTGGGGGGATTTTAAAATGAGGAGAGGGATGATATCTTCTTAAACACTGCAATCTTTGAATGCTATTGAACTAAAGATTGTTGTTGTTCTTGTGTAAGGATTTATTAAATACATTACAGTTGGCATTGAGAATTTTTTTTTAACAGACTTGGCCTTTTTTAAGTTCTGAAAGGGGAACTTCATAATAATCTTTAAAGGGCATTTCTCTTGGATGATTACATAGTAACATAGTAACATAGTTTATAAGGCTGAAAAAAGACACAAGTCCATCCAGTTCAGCCTATTTTCCTGCAATGTTGATCCAGAGGAAGGCAAAAAAAACCCCATGAAGCAAGAGCCAATTATCCTCATATTAGGGAAAAAATTCCTTCCCGACTCCAAATATGGCAATCAGTATAATTCATACAATATGAATGTAAAGGTGTATATTGGATTAGATCCAAAGCTTTATAAACAACAGACTTTAATTCATCAAGGGTGCAAAGAAGAAGAACCTTTTCCTGTTTGCTTCTTTTTAATTGGCAGCAATGGAGTTTGGGGTGGTAGCAAAGGCTCAAGACAAGTGGTTTATGGTGGAACCATTACAAAGAGTTTTTGTGGATCACCACTTAATACACAAAAATTGGCTTTGTAGACATTAGAGAAAATAAACTGACCAATTCTGCAACATACTAGGAGTGGAGTGGAGTCACAGAATTCATTGACTGAAGTGTAAGAGATGAACAGTAAAAAAATATTTCAGGGAAATCATTTATGCCCCCTTTATCCTTGAATGGTCCTGACCATTTGTGCCACACATCACATCTTCTCTGACTTGCTAGACTATGATAGTAAATATTGGCCCACCATGAACTCAACCCCCACCTCTGACACCAGGTGATTGTATGAGGTCCAAAGGACCACTACATTGTTATTGGAGAAAGATGATGATTACTTGGTATTTAAATGGGTTGTTGCTGGGAACCTAACTTGTAATTGCTTTGTATCTGATCATTTGGCAATGTCAGTTAACATGTGCTTTGAATTAGTTTTATTGCTGTTTCCTTGCTTTTGTAAAATGTCATGTGTGTTTTAACTGCAATGTTGCTGCAGGCTTAAATTTGTAAGTGGACACTTTTTTGACAACTTGACATTATGACTCATGCCTTTTAATTGTTTTTGCCTTTCACTGGGTTGCTGCAAGTCACTTAGCTTTGTAAGTTGACATTGCAGTTATGAACTAGAAAAAGCATTACACCTGGATCAGTTTGAATAGATGTTTAGATGAACAAAGCTCATTGAACCAGTTTGCAATCCAGACCATCAAAAATTCCTTTGCCTAGAAAACCTACCAAAGTTGATATGTATTTCAAATTTAGTTATAGGATCAGTGCATTTTAGATCAAATTACTGTCTTTGCTTGCTTAAGGCTTTAATGCAAAGCATGATTTAATTTTGTGATCTTGAAAAAGCTTCATGAATAATAAAAAGCTTGATGATGATAATTTTGTGTCACAGGTTTAGGACCTGTTTATGGTAGAAGGAGTTAGAGCAAGGGTGGAGAGTTGGTCTTAGGGCAGAATGGGACCAGCATAAACATTGTCTCCAATACCCAGAGAACTTTCAGATTTACTCAGAGACCCAGCATTTCTGTTATGGTTGAACCACTATTTTCTGAGCTTTTGAACCTGCATAAGTCCAGTCAATAGTTTGTTTTTACCTTAATCATACACAATCTTTTGCATTGGAACTTTTAACAAAACTGCATTCTTACAGAATAAGAATAGTCAATAAAATGGGTATTAAAGGAAACTTAGCATTAACACATTCATTTGAATGGATTTCCATACTCTAAATGGGTTAGTCTACAAGTTAAGCTTCCATATTCAAAAAGCACTCTAGACATATGAGTAAAAGTAAACAAACTTAGTTTACTGAAGCGCCTCTGTGCATGCAAACCAGGATATGTGCATTTTATTAATTAAACACAGTTTATCCTTTTTTAGTATTTGTCCACATGTGCTGTTCAAGACTGTTTACTTCATGTTCTCCACAGATCTTTAAGCTACATACTGTATATTGTTTTCATCTCTTCTCCACAGCTGATGGCAATTCATTTTCTGAATTCACATTCAGTACAAGAATGTAAGATTACCTCTTTCTCATACCAAAAAGATTACAAGGCAAAAAGAAATTCTATCTGCTGCTGAACAGAGTTAATATCACTGGGACTGATATATTTCTAGTTATATCCAGCATAGTTATATAACATACTAGCAAACAGAATTATATGGAAAACCAATGCGTAATAGTGTCTTATGTTGTCAGAATAAAGTTTCTACATTCTACAAATGCTTGATATTTTGCGATTATCTATTGCAGTGATGGCGAACCTATAGCAAGCTTGCCAGAGTGAGCGTGCACGCCTTAGCCAGTGCTGCCTTCAATGCAGGCCGTGCACCCGACCTGACAGTTTTCAGGTTGGATCTGCAGCCTACACTGAAAGAGCACTCGCTCGCAGGTGCGATGACATTATTCATCAGTGCCGGCACTTTGGTGGATGGCGCTGTTGAGCAACGTCACCTTTTTGGCACAAGTGCTGAAAAGGTTCACTGTTACTGACCTATTGTATCCAAGGGTACAATGGGACCAGAATTAGACAGATGGTGGGTTATTATCTCCATACATTCACTGTAAAATGAAAGTACCATCCTGCAACTCTACTGTCAATAACATGATTGAATTAATTTTTAATAAAATTTGTTACATTTAGACATAGGTCCATTAGCAGGCTTAAAATCTGAACATTTCCCTTTGTAAAGGAAAGGAATGGGGTGATTTATCTCCTATATTACTTATATACACTCACCGGCCACTTTATTAGGTACACCATGCTAGTAACGGGTTGGACCC
>WMED01019122.1:1983-12512 GCA_019650415.1 Pipa parva | reverse complement strand
GGATCAAGATCCCACCTCCAGTTATCCAGTACCTATAACTTGTAATGTTCTTACACTGAAATCATCCAAACCAGTTTTGAACTCCTCAATGGATTTCCATGTAGCCAAGAACCATGCCTTTTTGGCCAGGACCAAGCTACTTAGAAAATGGCAGCAATGAGAACACAGGCTTGAAGTGTACCTGTCACCTCAAAACTAATACTAATTTAGGTTGAACTAATGAAATAAATGTTTTTGTAAATATATATATATTTTTTTTAAATGTACCTTTAAACAGCATTTCTCTCTTTTCCCTGTCAGCCTGCCTTTTATTTCCAGAGTATCAGGTGGTCAGGGCTAAATGATGATTAACATTATAGTTCCTTTTAATCAGATCCCTTTTTTTCACACTAGCATATTATGTGCTGCACTAGTGTGAACCTAGCCTAAGGCTTAACTATATGTTTCACTACCAAGGTTTTTTACATGTGTCAAATGCAGACAAACCAGTTTTAATACCAAGTGTTCTCACAGTAAAACACCAGGTGATGAAACTGGAATCAGCCCTCAGCAGCGGTGCAGATAAGTGAAAGGGGCTGTTCCCAGGCATTTAGCATTAGCTGCATGTGAAAAACTGCATGAGCCATAATGCAGTGGAGCCTAAGCATTAGGACATCTATAAGAAACCATTATAAAACTAAACTCCAAAAAGTTTGAGTTAAAATCGCTTCAGTTCACAACTTCAGTTGTGCTGCTGCCAATGAAGAATCTATATGAAATCTATTTATTAAAGGAGAACTATAGTAAAACAATATGCTTACCTTATCAATCTAGCAGCAGTACAATAAGTGCAGGAGTACTTATCAGACATATGCAGATAAAAAAAAATCAATGTGCGGTGGCATGCGCTTTCTGAAAGCTTAAGCAAAAACGAGCAATGATGCGGTACATGTCATACAGGAGGCGGAAGAGAGCTGCAGTTTTCATCTCACGATCTTGGGCTGTGGATCGTGATATGAAAGTCAATCCAGCAGCGACACACTTAATGCACTGCTGCAAGATCTACCAGGTAAGTTTACTATTTTACTATAGTTATCCTTTAATGAATATCTAGTTAGATTGAAGGGAAAGTTAAAATGTGAAATACTTTCTTGTTTGGAATCTTGTGGACTGCCAGGTCTTACAAAGAAAAATGAAAATGCAGTTGACAACTTTAACTTGTTGGCAGGTTGCTTTATAGGTTTTACCTTAAGGATAACCTCCTTCTACAGACTATTTCCACCAGAGGCAAATGGCAGTTTGCTGAATGAATAATTTTGAAATTCACTTATCACAATCCATTTCCTAAAAAGATATTTTAGCCTGTATATAAAACTTCCGTAATATTTCATTATAAGCTATTGCCTATACCTGACTGAATAGGGCCCATCTTCTGAGAAACATGTGCCCCATGATCCGATCCATTCTCCAGAGAATTTATCAAAGACCTGTATTCTTTTATTTCCTCTGTCTGCTACCCACACCTACAAATGTCAAAACACAGTTATAATAGATAAATACACACACGATACATTATTTAAGAACTAAACTTTGGATTAGTAAACTGATAGGCCTGATAGATAAAGACACAATGACACATAAAGCACTGAGATCTGACCCACTATTAAGAAGCTTTAGTCTCCTGCATCTCATTTTTTCCTAACCCCACAAGGCATCTATTTTTCTGTTTTAGATAAATCCCTCTCTCAGACTCTGGGGGTAATTCAGCAAGGTGCGAAAACACCTTGATTTGTCTCAGCTTGCATAGACTTATGTGCTCGCTGATGTCCTGCACGCGGACATCAGCGAATGCTTTAAAGGGATTCCAGTCTCGGCGAGGCTCGACTCCAGTCACCTCGCAAGACTGGAATCCCTTTAAAGCGTTCGCTGATGTCCGCGTGCAGGACATCAGCGAGCGCATAACAGTCTGTGCGAGCTGAGGCGAAGCATCGCAAGGTGTGTTCGCACCTTGCTGAATTACCCCCTCTAACTCTAACACACTATGGTCTGTGGCATAGCTCTTCATAGAGTTAAGTGTCAGAGAGAGGGAGGCCTTGGACAATGCAAGCATTTTGGCATTTAGAAATCTACTTGTTCACACTAGGCTGGATTTTTGAGTCTACTTGTCTAAGCAATCAATAGTACACTCATGAAATGCACATTAGATTGGCAAAACATATAAATTCATCAGGATGCCCTTTAATATGCTAGGAATTCATTTTCAGTATGTCGTAGATAGTGGCATTCTAAGATGACTTGCAGTAGGTTTTTATTTTTTATGTGTTTTTTAATTATTTGACTTTGTCTTTTTTGGTTTGGTTTGCTTCAACTTTTTGATTGCTGAGGTTCACTGATCCCTGAAAACCAGTTAACCTGAGACTTACAACAGGGTAATTCATCAACAAGGGCAATCATTTACCTATTAGGTCTGTGTTATCAATCCTCCAGCTGCATGCTAGTTACTCTTAAACATTGCTTAAATAAATGTTTATATTTACATTTCTGAGCAGTAATTCGAAGAAAATGATTAAATAATTCTTACTCTAGCCATTTCATCCACAGCTACACTATGTGGGATATCGAATTGACCAGGTTTTGTGCCATATCCACCCAAGGTCCAAAGCAACCAGAAATCTAGAACATAGAGCAAGTGTATATAAAAAGAAAACATTCACACAAAATTGATATGAGCTGTACGTGACTTCTGTTAAATGCTTTCAAATCTGAGGGGGTTATTCACTAAGGTGCGAATTCGACTGTCAAATTCTCAAACAGCAGATTCCCATAACAAATCCGCAACAATAACCCCATTGTGACAATTTTATATAGTAAAGTCACAAATGTGAGAATATTCTCATTTCAAAGATGCGAGTGCGACAGTAGCAGTCTTTTTGCCAGCTAAAGACAGTTGCAATTCACACCTATACGCAACAATAAAGACTTTAGTGAATAAAATATATAGAATACAGATTGAAATGGTCATTAATATAGAGTTTTGAAAGAGTTTGGTATGCAATAAACAAATTTCCACTACCTACTCTTTTCTATCTATATAATTATCCATGTCTTACACAGAACTAGATCCCCCAAACACTTAGATTATCTTTCATTTCAAGACAAATGCATTAATGGTTAAGCAGGGAAACTATGCTTTGATCAGCAAATATTGACAATTCTGTATTGTCTATATTGACAGATACAATCCATCAGATAATCCAAATCAGACTTCTAGCAATGGGATATAAAGGGGGTAATTCGCTAAGGTGTGAATTCGACTGTCGAATTCTCAAACAGCGGATTCCCATAGCAAATCCGCGACAGCAACAATATTCTCATTATAAAGATGCGACTGCGACAGCAGCAGTCTATTGTAACTGTATTTAGCTGGCAAATTCACACCTTTATGCAACAATTTAGACTTTAGTGAATAACCCCTAAAATGGCTGCACATTACAGCAAAACTCCACTGGCATTTACAATTTTGACCTCACTCCTTGGCACTGTAGTATGTGGTCCACTGGAGAAAGCCTTAAATGTGGATCAACACCAGGCCAGATTTTACTAATCTACTATTTTACTAATTGACACTCGGCTGACATGGTCAAATATTTTTTGGCTAGGATAGTTGCTTTGCCCAGTATGCAGGGAACAATAGTCTCCTTATTAGTCAAAACATGGTGATCATTATACCTATTAAAAGTGTCATCTGCCAATGCACAGGTTTCTTATCTTAAGCAGTGTTCTGATTGAGCTCTGGCTCAGTCATCAAGTGAAATGGATGATTGTGTTACTAAAGAAATGAGCAGTTACATCATTCACTCTGCAAGTAAAAAAATGAATAAAACATGTTTTAAGTAACAAAATGTGTTATCTGTGTATATCTGTATAGGCAATTACTTAAGGTAAATCCTTTCAGCTCACTGGCGGTCAATAAAAATATCAATAAAAAGCAGCCAGTACCCTTTGTGAACTTGAGAAGTCTGTTATTAAGTCCACCATCTCCATCCACAATATACACTTCACCAGATGGTTCAACACAGATTTCTGCAGGTTGGTCGAATTGCAGTGGATCCAAACCAGAGCCTGCTTTACCAGCTGTGCCAACAACTTGAAGAAGTTTTCCAGAAGGCGAGTACTTCTTTATTGTGTGTCCATGCTTGCCTGTAAATGAGGGAACATTACCTATATATAGTAAAACTAAATAAGAAACACTACCATCCATACACAATGCACCATAGCTTTGCTGGGTTATATGAGATAGAAAGTTTCACTTCTTAGTTTCCAAACAACTCCCACTGATGCTCATGTGAACATTTAAATTTGGACTAAGCAAATACCAACAACTACTTTTATCTCTCCAAAACTCATGGGTGCAAAAGTCAAGTGAGGTATCCCCAATGTGCCCATCCCCTATCTTTAAACAAGGCATTCTGTGAGGCAGGGGAACTTACAGCCAAGAGGTTGGAACCTACAACCCAAATTTAATTATCGGCTGTCCTTTTCACCATTTCAACAGTGAACTCCTGCAAATGTTCAGGGTAATGTCCACAGATTCTTCGGCTTTTGTTTTTGCCACTCAGCAATTTTTTAAAAATCTTTTATCACAAGAATGTACAGGATACAAAGTAAAAAGAAATGACTTCATCCTAAAGCTATCAAAATGTTATTAACATGGTAATTTAATTTAAAAATAAAAATGAATATACTGCTAAAATATACATGAGAATATCTGGATTAACAGTGAGTATCACGTCATTCATATTGCTAAATAAATATGACACATCCCATATCATCATATACACAGTTTATATACTTACCATGACCAACATCGGTTATCCAAACTGAGGTTTCATTAACAGTGCTGACTGCAAATATACCATGAGGCATTTCAATAGTGTCTGTGTTCCATTCTTCTTTAAAATAGCCTTCTTCTGTAAACACTATGACTTTGGATACATTTTCACCTCTCTGAATTAAAAGAAGATTTTAAAGAAGATTTAATTCCAGAACAAAATCATTATGTGGAAAACATAAACTTTTAATTAATTGTGAAAAAAAACATACCTTTTACCTCAGAAATGCTTCTCAATTATTATAGATTTGTACGGTGATATTCAGAATAGTATATTATCCGATATATATCTCATTGATAACATGTGATGTTTTACAGCACCACCCCGTTCTTCATGTGCATGTAGCCAATCACATGCAAGTCAGGGTCAGCCAACATCATGAATCAATGAAAGATGATTGGCACTACTTGCAGTTTTTATTGGCACTCTGAACTGCCTAAGCTATACTTGTCAAAGCTTGCATCCTGGTCAACACATAACATTTCAAAAACAACAATTTCTACAGGATAAAACCTATGATGATCTCCCCCCATTCTTAAAAAAAACCTCAAATTGGGATTTTTGAGATTTTATAAAGTGTCTAGTAATCAAAATACACATTTCTGATGTTTGGCCACAACAGTATTTAGCTCTATTACCTGGAAAATATAAAATCAAAGACTGGCAATCTACAGTATTCCTTCAGTCATTAAATAACACCAGAAACAACCCTATATTGATTGGCATGGCAGTTATACATATTAATGGTAAAAATTTTATTTTTATATTTGAATTTCCAATTGTTATTTTTGATTATCTATGTTGTGGTTGCAGCCATTTTTGATCTGTTAAATAAACAACGCATTCTTAATGTTTCACAAGGAACTTTGGATAACGCATATTCTTACGTGCTCCTGATTGCCCAATTTGACTGCAATAGTAAAGAGTAAAACAATATCAGCCAATAAAATCATAAATTTCATTTCATAGACGGCATTCTTACCATCCTGCATAGGAATAACTGCCATGCCAATACAAATAGCAATTTTCTTTTTGGTGTTCTTTGTTCTTTAACGACAATTTACATTATACACAACAGCTAAAGGTAAGTAGGGAATGAGATGAGATGTAGATTCACTATCTAGCGTGCATGTTTCCATCACTGGATGATAGATAGATAGCTAGATAGATTACATAGATAGCTAGATAAGATAGTCAGCTCGATTAAATAACTAGATAGAATCACTGAGTTATATTTCACTGCTGTTAAGTTTAGCAAAAGTGGACTATTACACCTTCAAATAACAATGTGCAATATGTGCAAAAAGGCCAAGAGATCTTACCTGTGCTACATAAACTAATGCATTGGTTGGATCCACTGCAACTCCAAAGGCCACCCCAGAGAAATGGTCTGGGATTTTTGGCCAGCCGACATCCAACTTGTATAGAAGGCTTGCTGTTCTCTGAGTAATATTGGGTATACGGAGTCTGATCTGTAATAAATACATGTATATTAATATACAGTGCATAGAACAATAATATGTTTACAATTATTTTTACTGGAGTACATATACTACTATACACATATATACTGTGTCCTTTCACCTAGTGTGTGTCTGTGCATTCACTCTCTGCCATGTATCATTTTGATACCTCATTTGATTTTTGTCCTGGGTTTATCTGTATGAAATATTTCCCATATACTTGCAGGGCACGAGTGCAGTTTCTTGCAGGTGTCACCTATCATGTTCCCAGGCTGATGTTTCTCCTCACCCATAAGAAGAGCTGCAGGAAGCAGTCTTCTGATGTGCCCCTCTTAGCCACTGTGTGCACCATTCTAAATGAAAGATGGAGGTGCCATCTAAAACATGGAGCACAACTGGGCACACGACATAAAGTCACATACAGTGACACAGCAGATGCCAGCACCATTTTGGCATTGCTGATAATTTAAAAGGGAGCATGAAACCTATATACGTTTGTATGTTGCCATTTTATCAGTGTTTATGTGTCACTGTTCCTTGCAATGTGAGTGTGAAACATACAGAAAGGGGCCACCCATGCCCTCAAACAGTCTGGCATACATAGCCCAGGCAATGCTACAAATGATACATCAATTAGAAAGAGGAGTAATGTAGTATATGATACAGAAGGATGACTACTGTCATATATATATATATGATACAGAAGGATGAGTACTGCAGTATGTATATAATACAAAAGGATGAGTACTGCAGTATGTATATAATACAAAAGGATGAGAACTGTAGTATATATAATACAGAAGGATGAGAACTGTAGTATATATAATACAGAAGGATGAGAACTGTAGTATATATAATACAGAAGGATGAGAACTGTAGTATATATAATACAGAAGGATGAGTACTGTAGTATATATGATACAGAAGAATGAATACTGTAGTATATATGATACAGAAGAATGAATACTGTAGTGTATATATATATATATGAAACAGAAGGATGAGTACTATAGTATATATGGTACAGAAAGATGAGTACTGTAGTATATATATATATATATATATATATATATATATACTGTATATATATATATATATGATACAGAAGGATGAGTACTGTAGTATATATCATACAGGAGGATGAATATTGCAGTATATACGATATGGAAGGATGAGTACTGCAGTATATATATGATATAGAAAGAAGAGTACTGTAGTATATATGATACAGAAGTTTTAGTACTGCAGTATATATGATACAGAAGTTTTAGTACTGTAGTATATATGATACAGAAGTTTTAGTACTGTAGTATATATGATACAGAAGTTTTAGTACTGCAGTATATATGATACAGAAGTTTTAGTACTGCAGTATATATGATACAGAAGTTTTAGTACTGTAGTATATATGATACAGAAGTTTTAGTACTGCAGTATATATGATACAGAAGTTTTAGTACTGTAGTATATATGATACAGAAGTTTTAGTACTGTAGTATATATGATACACATACATCACACTCACCTGTAAACTAAAACCCCTGGAGTGAAACATCAGAAAACAACCCAGACTTGTAAGTAAAACAGCCAGAATCCAGGAACTGGCTTTTAACTTCATTTTGCTGTTGCTTTGCGGCAGGTCTTATGATGCCCATGTGACCAGTTACTTCTGTTTTATTGTGTTGAGAGTGAAAGCTACTAGATGTCCTTATCTGTTTCTACCCTGTACAGGCTACACATATTATAGATATATAATCTAGCCTGTACAGGCTACACATATTATAGATATATAATCTAGCCTGTACAGAAAAGGTACATTTGCGGGAAAACGACCCGTACACAAATGTCTATATTCATAACATTATATAGAGAGATTGCGCTACCTACATCATCAATGTGCGCCCACTGAGCATTTACCCAGTTCCCCCTGCGACTGCAGCCCTTGTAACGTAGCAGCGAGCAGGGAGGAGGAGCTATGTGTGGCAGGGAGGAGGAGTTTTGTGCGGCTGCTGCTGGCAGTAGGGGAAATGAAGGGTGTGCGCGACGGACGAAGTAGAAATAAACTCCTACTTTTCCTACACATCTGGCCGCCGTTTTTTTTCTGTTACTCATTGTTTTTGCTCCGGTATAGAGTCATGAATATTAGGCAGGCCCCACATTTCTCATTTACTGGGATTTGCTAGAAAGTGGAGTCCGGTCGATGCTTCACCTCCCCCCTTGCAGGGGGTTCCAGGGCTTTGTATGTGATCCGGAAGCTGTTGTTTCTGTGTGTTCTGCTACTCTGTATCTGCTGATCAGATCATTCAAAAATCCCTGGCTGGGTTCGGTGGCACCGCACCATTTATTTATATGCCAAGCATTTTAATTAGCCAAAACTCTGCCCTGGGTAGTGCAATGTGCAAAGTAGCATGCACTGGGCAGGTGGAGGGTAAGTGCATTGTTTTACCGCATCAGCTACTATATAACTGATTGTACTGTGCTGTACACTGGTTTATTTTCATTTATTCCTAAGCAGTATTACCAAAGGCCATGTAGTCATATGAAAGGATTTTTTAAGTTTCATAAGTATCACTGCCAGCAGCTAACAACAGCATTATAATATATTACTGAAGTTTATATTGTGTTCTTTGGCTGGATAATTCGTTTTCTGCCCATACTATCAATGCAGTCAATTTATAATAAAGAAACTCTAAAGTCTAGGATTGATTTTTGCATGAGATGTAGCACTGACTGAATTTATGGTTTAAACCGTAATATGCCCTTTAGACTGGGCACAAGGCCTGGCACCAACTCCCATGGGTTAGTTGACAATAAGGGGATGGCTTTTAACATCTCATAATTGCAGGGTTCAAATGATACAAAAAAAGAAACACAGTCTAAAATCACAAAATGATTTTTTTTAAAAATGTGTGTAGTACAGCATATGTAATAATATAATGAATAAATATTTTAAAAAATTCACACTCCTATTAATACACCAGTTAAATATATAATTAAAAAAAGCTCAAATAGATGAAACAAGAATCTTGATAGTGCAGCTCTCACTCGAAGGATGATCTATCAATCAACCCAGGACAATCACGGCAGAATCACAGTAAAATCTGTAATGGTGTGAAAGCACAGATACCAAGGGCTCTTGTAGTATCGTATCTTGATATTGAAACATGCTCATTCACATGGCGGTGAGTGTTCATGTTTCAATATCAAGATACTATACTATGAGAGTCCTTCATATGTGCGCTTTCAAATGATGCAAACTTCTTGCTTTTGAGTTAATGCAATTGGTGGAGTTCTGTTACATGCATATTTTTAAATAACCATTCCTGATTTTTTTATTTTTTAATTATTCTGGTAACCTTAACCTACAGCACATATATAAGTATGTATATTTTTATTTATGAAGCACCACTGCCGTTATACAGTGTTGTACAATCCAACAATACATTTGTATATTAGAAGCAGATCAAGAAAATACATCACTGTAAGTGCCAGGCTGTAATTGAAACAAGAGGATAGAGGTACCTGTCCCATAGAACTTACAATCTAAATGATTGTGGTGTGCACATGTGTTAACTCTATTAGAGGTTTTATAAAATAAATTGGTGACAGTGATACAAAAACTGTACATTTAAGACCTGTATAATTGTGCCCTTTATTCTAGTTACTGTGAACTAATGTCTACATATGTACAGTTCACAATAAGTGTTGGTGCATATATATATATATATATATATATATATATATATACACAGTATATTCCATTAATTGTGTCCAGTCCTTATAGTTTTGAGGTGTCAGACATATTCCACAATAGATTTTAAGGTTGTGTGCTCAAGCTGGGTCAAACAGGCCCAGCATTGTTTCCTTCAGAAAATTGAAAACATATTTATTTATTTAACTTGATAGTAAGGAAGAAGAAGCTGGGTTTGTGCCAGGCTAATGCTGACCACAGGTTTTTATGGTGTTACTGGGAACACCAGGTGCTGAATGAGCCACTAAAATAACTTAAAAGATTGTCCTGTCTTTAAAATTTTCAGGTCTGATATTTTTTGCACTTCCTCTAATTATCTTATTTAGTATAACTACTAACATATAGAGCCAAATTCATTATAGTCCGAAGTGAGGTGCGGAGTGATCGCCTCACTTCGGACTGACTGATCTGCGCTCACTGATGTCCTGCACGCGGACATCAGCG
>WMED01019120.1:0-12512 GCA_019650415.1 Pipa parva | reverse complement strand
GGGAGAATTCAGTATTCCATCTCTGATGATCATTCCATGGGGATTGTTATCCATTCATCTCGAGGTTATTACATTACATTGAAGATTATTTGTTGTTGATTTCATAAGGCTTGGCATTTTGCGTAATTCTGGTGAGCAGAATATATTGTCTTCAACCTGGGTGTCTTTTTAATAGTCCCTTCACTACCCTATTCATCACATCCTTTTTTGGATATTGGGTGCACCACAGAGTTTTATATCCTTGATAAGGCACTTAGTGCCTTTTTTGCGCTTCTTTATATTACAGTTTTTTGGCATCTCTATTCCGAAGTTCCGAAGCAAACTTCTAAAGAAGCTGCAATCAAGATTCATGAACTTTGTTTGATTCATTTATGATTTATTAGTTCACCGTTTATTTTTTATTTATTTTGCGCTTCCAATTCGTTTTGTTTTTCATATAATAACAAACAGTGTAGTGAATGTGATAATTTAGGTGAAGTAAAAAATTATATATTGAAATCCGTGATTCTGGTTTAAGGCAAACTGTGTGAACCAGCAAGTGTCAATAATAAATAAGCTCAATGTAAGTGCACTTAGAGCTGGGTGAGACACCCTTATGGATGTACACTCACCAGAGTGTGCTTGATTAATAAGCACTGTGTGCTGTACTTTTCTTTATTTCCTCTGGCAGTTCTCTCAACCTCCTCAATGGATGACACGTTGTAATGAGAAAAGAGGAACACCAAATATGGTCAAAAAAGTATAGTACAAACTTTAATAATGCAAATGAGTTACTCACACATAAAAAAGCTGTGTAGCGCTTCTAAAAACGTCCGGCTGTATAAGCAGTCTATCAATGTCTCTGTCTCAACGCGTTTCGGTAATTAGTATCCTTTCTCTCTCAAAGATTTAGACAGTGGTTCAAGATGTGCATTTCAGTTTTCTTTGCTGGAACAAATCCTGTGATATTTAATTCCCTAGCTATAGATGATGGCTTGTTTGGTATGGAATTGTGTTGATAGTTACATCTGTGTGTGGTTTTGTTTTATATGTTTGTAGTTTGTCTTGTTTCAAAGTGTCAGTAACATCCAAACTCTGACATGTATAGTATTGCAATAGGAGTACTGTATTTTGAGTTTTATGTTAGGGTAAAGGGAGTTAAATTGCTCAAGTTTCCTTTCTCCTTCTGTCCATATTGTAAAAAGGTCATCTATATAGATAGACTATTTTTAATCATAAATCAAAAGAGAGAAAAGCAAAAAAGCAAATCCAATTGCTAATTTAATGTAGAAAACACATTACATGTTTCGAGCTACTAAGAGCCCTTTGCCAAATGGACTCTTAGTAGCTGGAAACATATAATATGTTTCTACATTAAGTTAACTCTTCTCTTCTTTGATTTATGGATACTTTGAGTGTCTCAAGTAGTGACACAGCAGAGGATTGAGATATAACTTAGCTCTCTGGCTAACTTGTTCACATATTATTTGTTTGGATGTATTTGTAATGTTTTGAGGAACATTTGCAATGAAATTCTCTTCTAGGTCAGGAGCACCATCTGAACTTGCATAGTAGTCTCAAGGATTTGGGCATTTGTTTTGGTTGAAGGTGAAAGAGGTTGTGTGTGAGTAGGAATTCTGTGAGTTTTCAAATTATTTTTAAGCTATAGTAATGCTTTTTGGCCCAAGCTGAAAGAAACATGTTGCAAGCATTAAGGTTGTCTTTATGTAAAATATTGCTGTAAAATGATTCCACATTCATGGTGACTAATATATTATTTTCTGGAAGATATGATCAACATTTGTTAATAAAGTCTTTGTTGTTTTGAATTAAAACTTTGGAACTGGTGACAAGGGGTTTCAAGTTATTTTCTACCAGGCCAGATAAGGGTTCAGTAAGGGTAAACTTGTAATAATAGGTCTGCCTGAATTGCTTGGTTTGTGAATTCTGGGGAGTGTATAAAATGTCTCTATTCTGAGATTTGCCGGTATAAGTTTTTGTAGCTCCTGTTGTATGGTCTTTTGGAAATTTTTTTAGCAAACTATTTAGTTTTGTAGTTGTTGGTGTATTGTATATATATGTATTTAATTGTATCTTTAAAGTGCACCTGTCAGATCCAGATTTTTATATTTTTATATAGTATGTTACATTACAGTGCTAATAAAGTAGCTAGGAACAAAAATAACGTTAGTATGTTTAAGATACACTTACTTAAATCTTGTCCCGATTTGAAAACATGGAAGTAGCCATTTTCTGCCTGACCTGCCACTAAAACACTGTAGAAACGCCACCTAACAAGCAGGCTGTCCTTCCCTGTCTCCAAATCTCACACATGCTCAGTGAAGAGTACTCAGGATCGTGCATTATAAACTACAGAGCCTGGTTTCAGTGCCTGAAGCCAGATTCCCATGTCAGTGATGACTCATCCGCTGCTGACAGCTGAAACTACCCTAAGGCTTTACACATGTAATTCATTAGATCCCCCATTAACACCATTCACACAGAACATCACCCATAAAGCCACAATAACCCCATTCACACAGAAGGGATCATAGGAATGGATTCAACTAAATCCAACTGAAAGTAGGAAACATTAGAGGACATTTTTCTGTATTGTCCTTTCCAGTAGCTGGTAATCAAATATCAACAATACAGAAAAATGTCCTCCAATGTCTCCTACTTTCAGATGGATTCAGTTGAATCCATTCCTATGATTTGAAGAGGATTTTCTATAACAGCAAATTTTCATAGGCATTTTTTCCCTGCCTTTTTTGCTATTACAAAATGAATGTCAGTGTGAAAAAGCAGCACATTTTTACTCTGTGTGTGATCACAGCTGTTAAATTCCTATTGAAACTAATCTAGTCACATAAAATACGCCACGTTCCATACACTCAAAGAAATAACGTAGTTAGCATTCTAGCGTAATAAGTTCTCAATGTAACGCTAGTGTGAACACTTTTCTTCCATTAGCATTGTTCTCTACGGATTTTCTCTGGAGTCTTTTCTAAGCGTATTTTCGACTGAGAATTTTTTAAAAAATATGCTGTGCACAATACGCTAGTGTAAAACTAGCCTTAGGGCAAGATGATACATTTCTTAACCCTGATTTAAACATTTAAATAACTACATTGGAATAATATATGTTTGGTACAGTATAAAACTGGTCCTTATCAGCAAGACTACTATAGTAGTTTTAGAATCCAATATTTTAACAGTTATATATATTTAGGATAATTTTATGCTGAATTGTTTGAACAGTAATATTACATACAGTATTTATTATTTAAAGAAAATGTATTTTGTCATTTGCAGTACCTTTTTATCACTTAGTCATGACTAATTATCTCTTAGACTGTACTATACTATAGGGCCAATAAAAGGATCTCTTGGAGACTAGATCAAGTCTTTGACTAAGTGGTGCAAAGATGTACTGCAAGTATGAGCAATATATTTTTTTGTATTGATCTGTATCTCTGCAGAGTTAAGCATTAACATAGATTCTACCTCTACAATTTTATTAATGCTGTAATAGAATATTCTGTCCATACAATAATCAAGGAAGGTAAGCAACTGCATATTTTTCAATATAATTGGAGGACAGTCTAAAGTACTTAGTACAAAGTATTACACTTTTCAAATTGTAATTTGAATTAACATAGTCTAAATAAGTTCAGTTTCCCTAGTGAATAGTACACTCACTCCCATGCATTATCCTAAATAAGCCTATCATATTTAGTGTCATTTCTAATTGGTTACTATGAACCAGTACACCGCGAATATACGCTATTGCTAGATTTCCATCTTAAGCATTTTTAATTCATTGTTATATGGCTGATTAGACAGACATTTCTTTGATAATTAGAAGTAATTTATACAATGTTTTCTTTTCAAAAGAATGTGTTTAAATATCAATGCCTAATTGGAAAAAAATGGAAAACTAATGATCAAGCAGCAAGTCAAATGTTTCTTTAGGTGTTTGGCATATTTTTAATCAGTCAACACAACCCCACTACTGTAAACCTATGGATTATCCTACTGCAGGGTTCTTTCCTCAATTACATATCCCAGTCAGTACCTTAATTATTGAGATTACAGTAATAGTAATGTCCAAGCTCCTGTTGTTTTTAATAGATGGCTCCTTTATGATATGCCTACTACATTACTGTATCATCTGTAATTGCTCTCCCTGATGATCTTTCTGTTTTATGTATTTGAGCATTCTACAAGGCTAAATGCACTTTGCTTCCCCATAGCAAGTATAGAGACCAACATTTGCAGTCTTGCCTGAAAGATCCCTGCTCCTCATTGTCTACTGTTGTGTAATTCTTGTTACAATACAGTTCAGAGAGAAAATGAGTCTCCTGCAGGGTTTGTTATTATTCATACATTAGTCGATATGACACAAAATGGTGGAACTTATATGAAATCAATCCTACATTCTGCACGGTTAATGTTAAAAAATATTCATACGTTTTTTTTTTCTCTTTGAAAGTGATTCCCACATTTAAAGCTTGAACTTGATTGACTTAATCTATTTTTTTTTTCCTGCTAAAAATGTTCCTACTTTTAACCGCTTTACCCTGTAAAAACTGTTTTCCACCAAATCCTAGACTTATTACCAGACTTTTTAATTGAAAATGGCTGCAAGAGATACAGCAGCTCACAGCAACCATTTGGACACTCTGTTAACTTTATTTATTTGTTATGGATTTTTATAGAACAAAAGCCATACCAGAACAATGTAATTAAAAGTGCAATATAATATAGTGTTACAAATCAGGAACAGTAGACAGCAGAATATAAACCTTCCAGCCTCTGATCAAATAATCACTATTAAATTACATTTGCTTTGGAAGGAAGTATAAGAATGCATCTCTGTAAATTAAGAAATAGAAAAGGGGGTGCGTCTCACATTTACATATTGCTACTTTGAGTATATTTGGGAACAAAGAACAGGAGGTTTGTATTCAAAGTGCTAGGAAATTAGTCTATTGATTCCATTTGTGTGCAAAACACTGCAGTCTATTATTATAAAACACAAAAATCACTAATTTGTGACATTGTTAGAAACATATGTTTTCATGTGTGGTATAGTCAGCATGACTAGACTACAGACCAGTGCTCTATGGATAAACACTACCAGAGGTATTTGAAATAATCTATATTATTTTAGATTCCTTGTGAGAGCTCCTAGGAAAATAGACAGTTTTAAGACAGAACACTTTCTTCCTTTGTGCCTTTAAGTTTGAGGCAAAATGATCACACATGGAAAAACACATCTTTATAATTGTAATTTGCCATAACATGTGTTAACATGTTAGACCACTCGAGTGGTCTCGCCGAGACTGCAGTATCTTTAAAGCATTCGCTGATGTCCGCGTGCAGGACATCAGCGAGCGCATAACAGTGTGTGCGAAGTGATGCGAAGGATCCGGAGCTCACTTCGCACTATGGTGAATTCCCCCCTTAGAGTCCTCTGTCTCTTGTTCAAATTAATATTAAGGTAACCATGCAACATACAGGTCAAAGCATATTTTAATGCTTGTGTTCCAAAATGAGACTGAATGCTGAGGACTATCATTTCACTATTCATTACAAAAACAAAGTCACTTAAATAGAGTGAAGATACTGAAATAAACAGTTTTTATTGTATTGTATGAGTTAAACAGGGGTTGGCAACCTATGGCTCTTAAGCCAGATGTGGCTCTTTTGATGGCTGCATCTGGCTCTTTGACTGTAACGAGCAGGGCTCACATACAAACCATAGATTGATATGTTATTCTTTTAAGAACGACCCTCATCCTTTATTTTGTCATTTCATTCACACATAATAATTTTCCTGAAAAGATTCAGAAACAAATTGTCATCTTAGATTATGTATGACCTTTTTATATCCTATTAGGCCAAATTAGGCTAAGAGGTCAAATTTTATAGGGTTGAATCAGGGGTCCCAACTCAATTAAAGCTTGAAGGATGTTCATTGGAGAATCATTCAAACATGCAGATGACTATCTGGAGCCATCTTTTTTTCCTCTCAGCCCCCAGTGGAGAGAACATGAAGCAAACAAGAATAGAACTTTCATTATCCCATAACTTAAAAACAGTATAAATAGAAATAAGAAAAATATTCTAGAAAATTGCATTTTTAGAATAAAGGGTATAATGAACCATAGATGTTTGAAGCTTTATGTGATACTGAACAGCTTAGAAACTTTGCATTTTGGAGTGAGAGTTTCCCACTCCAGCAAAGGGAACACATTGTAGTTGAGCCACTAGAGAACTTTTTTTTTTTGCAATGAATAGTGTTCCCTCTATAAAATACCATAATTTCTCTTGATTCAAAAGTTTATTCCAAAGCCAGAACAGAAGTTAAAATGCATGTACTCAACAACTGTGTAAAAAAGAAATGTAATAAGACAAGTCTGCAGGTACAAAAGGTTCTCAAAGTGAACTGGAGCAGATGCAAGGAATGTGAGAAACACTACAAGGTGATAATAGGTGGATGGAATCTAACTGGCAAATTAAAATAATTGGAGTCCTGATGCACAAATTTAACCTTTTTTTAAATTAACTTTCTTGTAAATCTATTTTGCTAACTCTATATTTAAGTAATTTTAAAAATATAATGTTTTAGGTTTAGTCTTTTTATTTGACAAACAGTCAAGGAAATGTTTAATCTATCACTATAAATAGTATAGTATAAGCAGTTTTTATTATCACAGTTTAATATGGATGAGCAGATCCTGCAACTCTAGTGGTTAATTTAAATAGATCGCTAAATTTATACATTGCTTGTGTTCCTTTCTTGTCAGTCAAAAACGGGCATATGTAAATAGTCACAGCGTCACAAACACTGAACATTATATCTTCATCAAAATCAACTGATATTATAAGTAAATGTATCGATTGAGATGGCAGACACAAACAATATACAGTATATAAACAAATGAATCATGATAAATGAAAGTGTTAATAGAATAACGAAAATAAAGAAATGACAATGTATGAATAAAGTTATAAAAAAAAAGTTATAAAAGTTATACCTAATTACTTCCATAGGGAAATAATTGCGTTCTAAATTGTAGCTGCACTGTTGCTGGCTATGGTTTAAATAGTCATAATCGTTATCGGCAATAATCGTCATCGGCTAATGATTATCCATTCGATGATTTCAAAAATCGATAATCAGTCCGATGAAGATTATTGCCATCATTGCTCAACACTAGTGTCATTCTCAAAACTTCTGGCCATGACTGTACTCTGATGGTAGCTCATGCTCCATTTTGCAATGTCAAAATTCTACCTCATCACTGCAACACTTGGAAATCTAGTTACAATCTTTCCTTTTACATGGCTTTTTAACAATTCTTGCATCCAAAAATTGCATAGTTGCATTTTGAAATTTAGAAAACCTAAAGTATTATAATGCAGTATCATGAACTTACTTAACTGAAATTCTTTTTTTAACTTCACTAAACTAGGCGCCAGAGAAACTTTCTTTTATCTTGAGGGACACTTCAAATCAAATGGACGACGCAAAACAGTGATAATTTTGATCAACATTGTTAGAAAACTGTTGATAACAACAATTAGTATAACAAAAATAATTCATTACAACTTTTAATACTTAAGTAATAAGACCAATAATCTGAATTTTTTTGTCTTGATTCTAATTATCCATGCTCCTAGCTACAACTACAAAACCAGAGTCAGCCCTAAGTTAATAGAATCCTTCAGCAGAACCTATTAACATATTCATAAAACAATGACAGCATCTTTAAACTGTTTTGTTTATTAAAGATAGATATTATAAAATAAATCCTTTAAACAGAACTGTACCTCATACTCAAAATGAAAACTTCGAGTCATAAAACAAATGTGAATTTATCAATATTTTTAGCTCACAACATTTCTAATCCTATTATTTTTGACAGCCTGCTTTCTCTAGTTTAACATGAAATCAAAGGAAAGGCTTGCTGGAAAAGATACCTGGATACCAAACTAGGTCTGAATTAACAAAAGCAAGACAAGATTTTGGCTTATTTGAAATGCAAGAAAAAAAAAATCTTAAGTCAATAAATGTACCGAGATATATGTCAGAGCTAGCATATTATGCTACAGACAGCACTTGTTGCACAGATTTCAATTCCAATTGAATCCTAAAGATAATATCCAAGCCTGAACGTCTCAGAGCCATAAGGAATAGCAGCCAAAGGACAAATTTGAAAAATAAATCTGAAAATCATAGACATGCTGTGTAAATATTGGAGAAAATGTATCTCAAGGACACACAGCAAAATAAATACTAGTTGAAGCTCATAAAGCATATTGAACTCATACACATGGAGGAATGCTGTACATTACATTGGACAAGAGTTTCATTGGCCGGTTCCTATGCTATGCAGGACAGATTACATGTATTAGATGAAGAAGTTTTGAGATATCTTAGTAAAATCATCTTTTCAAAACAAGACAAGATAACAGGCTCAGGTAATCAAAGGTTCATATCCTATTGATGTGTTACCAGCTTTTTTTGTAAATGCTTGGGGTTTGCTTTTACAAGGTAAACCTTAGTTAGCATTATCAGTGTGGTGAACATTGCAATAAAAATAGCAGTAGCTATACTTACTTTATTTATATATGAACAAGAGTTGTTTAGGCCATTTTGTTTATGACAAGTGTTGGTATTTTTTTCTCCAATGCTAAAGAAGGCATTTTTTGTAAGTAATATAAAGGCCGCTTCACATGAAGCTTTTTGCTGTTGGGTGATTTCATACAATGGCAAAATGCCAACAGAAAATTCACATTGATTCACCTCTCTCCTGCTGCTGACTGCTCCTGGCTACTGGAATCCAGCCACAGGCACAGTCTAGATTTAAAATATAGTGGCTAGATTTGTACGTTGTACACAGAATAAAAAAGTCAAGCCAATGGGAGCTTAGTGGAAGGTTTGGAAGCATTTTTCTACCTAGGAAAATTGTTAAGTGGAAAAAGCCTTGTCCTTTAACAAGAGTGATTCAAACATATATCAAGAGATTTAAATAGACACTATAGACTTTATTTAACTGTAGTAAGCACCCAGGCCAGTTCTCTAGGCAGATGTTATTCATACAAATTAATAGGAAACCTGATGATTATAATTGTTTATTAAAACTAGGTATTCCAGCTTCTTTTTTTTCACTTTCAGTAGTAGTAAAAACAAACCACTATCTCCAAAATCAGTGATTATCCCATAGCACATAAGGTAGACCTTGGAATTTTTCCCCCAAAGGTGTTTTGAAGCATTTTTAAAGAAAGCATGTTCCAGTTTAAAGAGGAACTAAAGTCTCCTAATAAATCACATTTGTTAATTTAGCCTACATTCCAGCATCATAATAAACCATAATATTTCCCTTCCAAGTTAATGACTTAAATATCTCTTCTTCTTATACATGTATTATTTTACAAGTACAGGGCAGCCATTGTAGCAATTCAGTTCCACCCCCTGGAGAGAAAACTACTGCCCAAGCAAATTCATCTTAAAGAGCATGTGCGAAAACTAGCACTGTGTATACTAACTTGGCAGTTAGAATGACAGGAGAAATAAAGAATAAATGCTTATGTAAGCCTTTCCTTGCTGTGGAAGTATAGCATAGTGGTTAAGCACTATGTTTTTTTCATATGGAAAGTTGTTGGTTGAAATCCCGATTTTAATTTACTTTTTATCAGTAAATAAGGTGGTACCACTATTTTGTGAATACAGTGAAGTAATTTTGTTAAGAAATAAAAAATTTCATAAGCCAATAACACTAATTAAAACAAAATTGGTATTTGAACCAACAACCTTCTATATAAAAACATAGCACTTAACCTCTATGCTATACTTTCACAAAAATAGAAAGGAATGACAAAAGTAATTATTTTTACTTTAACAGGTTTCTCCTAAAGCTGCAAGAGTTTGCTTTTAATGGACCATGTGACAATCCCCAACTAATCAAATAATATGCATAATGACATGTTCGGGTTTTGTTAGCATATTTATGAGGATCCAACATGGCACTGATTTGTACTGATGTACTATTTGCTGCTTCATAATACAGCATTTTAAGCTGTATTTATGTAAAGCATTCTTTAAGCTTTGCTTTGTAAATTTGTACATTGATTTCAATATCTACTAACCTAACCTAACCTAACCTAGCAAACCAAAAGGTGTGGGGTTTCTCTGCATATTTAACTGGATGGTGATTTACAGGAATATATGTAAGGCTTGAACTAAAATTGTTCCAATAAATGTCAATGTGAAATCTAAAATCACATTTTGATATCATAAGAATAATTAGTAAAAGTCTGGATCTTCATTTAAAGGAAAACTAAAGGTAAAAAAAGACATATAAAAAAATACCTTATATTAACTTGTTGCAGTCACAGCTTCTACTGTGCTGTAATTTCACTGTACCGAGATAGACTTCAAAATGCTTCAGCTGATACAGGTGCCAGCACAAAGCTCTGCCGATGTATGGAAAAGGGCTCACACATCATCACAGTAATTGCAGGGAGTGTTCCCATTGGCCCCACAATAAATGTGATGATGTTGAAACCCTTTTGTACTATAGATTCAATAAGTGGGTGGAGCTTCGTGCTTGGTCCTGTGTCAGCCTAAGTGCTATGAAGTCTGCCTTGTTGAAGTGAAATTACATCACAGTTGAAGCTTTGACTGCAACAGTTCAACTTAATATAAGGTATTTTTTAAAAACGTCTTTTTTTAACCTTTAGTTTTCCTTTAAGTGAAAGGTTATACTATGCTAGAGTCAGCCTTATTTTGTTAATAACATCCAAAAAAAATTCACATTATTTCACGATTTTTTGAAAAACCTGCAATTTGCACTTTACTCCTAACACATTATTACAAATGAAAAATCAACATTGAATCCAAAATTATTGTTAATCTAATAATATTTATAAACTTTATTTTTGCATGTTTGTTCCCCATGCTTCTTTAAGTGAGGAAAAAATTGTTCAGTCACTTCATGTCTTATGGAAAAGTTCTATGTATTGTCCTAATAACTGTTTTAGAAAGAGACCAAACCTTGGGTCAGTCTGCCAACTGCTGCGTTATATAAAGGGGCTTGTTCTAACATATGTATCTCTACATTTTCCAATAATAGTATACATATCTGGACAGAAAAAACAATATAATAATGCCTTCAACTTGATTTCAATGTGACATTAATATTTTGGACATACTTTGCACTATTTTTTTATTTTGGAGATACTTTGCACCATTTTTTTTATTTTGGAGATACTTTGCACTGTTTTTCTTTTGGAGATACTTTACACTGTTTTTTTATTTTGGAGATACTTTGCAGTATACAGTTTTTCTGTATAGTTAATAATGACAATAAAAGTGAGGTATTTCATCAATCAATAACATAAAGCTTTTCTTAAAACTCACAAGACAGTATTTTCTAATTATTAATACATCTAATGCATTTTTAAATTAACTCCATGTTAATTACAGTGATTTTACATCTTGCTTTAACTCAGAAAATATGGAAATCAGAGATCATCTTTCCTCCTTGACTTAAGTCAACTTACTGTATTGCTTCTTTTACTTACAGTTTAATCATTCTCTAGTATAAATGGATTATCTGTTCCAATTTAAGAAAACCACATTTAGTTACAGCGTAATCTTTTCATTATGAGAATAGTCTCATCACACTAACATAGGCAAGTTTAAAGACCATTTATAAACTAAATAATAGCCATGTGGCATTATCTACTTTTCTTTTCATAATAAAATTAATATAAATAAAACAAACAACAAAAGACTGCTTAATATATTTCAAATGAACAAGCAGTTAGCTGCAACTTCAATACAAATTCAATAATGTGCAACAAATTAGACTTTTACTGTTCATTCACCTCTTCATTTCCACTTTTCTTTTGAAAGAGGTCATCTGGTATTTAATGGTCTAAAAATGCATTCCTATTAAATACTGGTCTAAATGTTTTTAAGGACTCAAGAGGCTAAGAAGGCACTGGTGTTTTTATTCAATTCCACTAGCTCAGTATAATGCCATTTATTTGATTGGTATGCATGCAGTATTCCACCAAAATACATGTTGTGTTGCAGCTTAATAATTAAGTCTGAGATGTAAAGTATGTAATGTCTGCTGTGCTGTTTTAAATAGTATGGGACTTAAAGGGATTGAAATGTTTTTTCTGTTTGGCAAAGAAAAGCAGCCTGAAATATAATGTAGCAAGGTAGATGGATAAGCATTTCATCAAGTCAATTTTACATTCACCCCAGAGAGCCTACAAGCTTTTCCAGAAGTTTGGTGTTAGATGAGACTCTTTCTACTACTGCCCAAAATGCTTTATGCAGTCTGTGCTTTATTTTGAAAATAGTTTTGAAGTTTTCAGTACCATTCTAAACGTCTAAAGTTTATGCTTAAGAGTTAAAGCCTCTTTGATTTATTTTTGTAAGTTCCTCAGTAAGTACCGTATATACTCGAGTATAAGTCGACTTCGTGTATAAGTCGAGGTCAGTT